>JAXQQM020086113.1:0-220377 GCA_034641835.2 Pinus albicaulis
AGCTCTTGAATCTGCCTCTTGATTTCATCATTCCCCAGAACAGAGCGCCGATAGATCGGTCCATTAGGTAGCGGCGCACCTGGGGTCAGATCAATCGGGTGCTTGACCTGACAGTGCAGAGGAACCCTTGTGGGTGAGGTGAATATGTCTGCGTACTCCTCCACAACCTTATCCATCTGTTGTTTTTGTGCAGAGGAGCCCTGTCTAGAGGTCGTGGCCACAGTCTTCTTCTTGCCCTGGGGGCGGATCATCAGGAAAACGAATTTCCTGGTCTGGGAAATGAGCTTACTGCATTGTTTTGCAGTAACCAAAGAGATAGCGGCAGGAGGTGGTACCTCTGGTATCCTGTACAACTTATTTCCCAAAGTAACAATAATAGCACGAGGTCGAGACTCATACACAGCATGACGCTTCCACAAGTATGGCTGTCCTAATAATACATCAGAAACATCAATAGGAGCAACGTCACATAATACCTCATCCGTGAAGGGCTTGATGCTATAGGGAAGGCGACACTGCCGGCTGACGCGGAGATCTCGTCCTTGGTGAAGCCATCCGATGGTGTATGGATGTGGGTGAGCTGTGGTCGGCAAGCCCAACCGCTTCACGGCGTCTGCTGAAATGAGGTTCTTTTGGCTCCCATTGTCGACAATGAACTGTACAGGGGAGCCCTTTACCCACATCTGGGAGTGGAAGAGACGTTCCTCCTCCTCTGGATCTTCCGGTTCCTCCTTCTGGATCTTTGTAGTGGCAACAATGGCGTTGGGCTCCACATCAATAATCTGTTTCCCTTTTTCATTCCCCTTTTCAGGTTCTGATTCAGAGTCAGAGCATGCATCTGACTCGGATGCCCTCATCTCGGCCACTAGCGACTACTTGGCCTGACACTCACTTGTGTTGTGAGTGGAGCTCTTATGGAACTCACACCACTTTCCCGTGTCCTTCTTTGGCTTTGCGGTGCTGTTCTTTTCTTGTGGCTTCGATGAGTTGTCTTTAGCCGCCATGCCTTGGCTTTGTCCTTTTTTCTGCGGTTTGGAAGCACCTTTCCTTTGCTTTTGATTCGCAGATCCAAAGTCTCGCTTCTTCTGCTTGAATTTCTGCTCAATCTTGGCAGCATACCGGTATGCCGTACCAAGCGAGGAGATGTCGAGGAACTCCATTTCCTCCTGAATGTATTTGTGCAGACAGCTGCGATACTTTAGCACGAGATGTTTCTCTGAATCTTTGATACCCAACTTTGTGCGCAGGGTATGGAACAGATTCGTCAGCTCATGCACATCTTGATCCCTTTGTTGTCGCAACGTGGTCCATTGTATGTACTTGTCCTCATAGCTCCCCACGGGATAGTACTGTTCCTTGACGGCGTCTCGGAAAGAATTCCAAGTTTGTACGGCCGAGAACAGAGAGGGTTCTGTCTGGTCCTTGTTCTCACAGTAGGTTTCCCACCAGTCCTTAACATGGGGGGTAGCTTTGAGGAGTGCAAAAATAATCTTCTCCCGGTCTGAAAAGTCATCAACCGAGAAATATCCTTCTAACAGATTCAACCATCTATCTACGGCATCTGCGTATATTTGACCTTCAAATATGGGAATGTCAAAATTTACTTGTACCTTAAAAGGAGTCGCGCCTCCAGAGTGGCTGCTGGATGCAGATGCGCCGCCGGTGGGTAGCCGTTGAAGGATATGAGCAAAGTTATCCATCATCGCGTTCTTTTGTTTCTCGAGGGCCTCCTCGAGCAATATTTTGATAGGATCTCCTGCTCCCTCATCTTTCTTTTCGTCCCCCATGGGCATCCGTCGAGGTTTGCGAGGCTAATCTTGCAAAGGTTCCACCAGATCGAGCCCTAGCTCCTTATACCCTGACCTCGTTGGGGACATGCAAAGAAGGATCGAGAAAAAGCAGACCGCTCTGATACCACTGATCCAAATTTATGCAGGAACGCAACAGAATAAACATATAAACAGAAATACAGCGATGCAACGGAAATAATACTTCATTTCATTAATATCAAAGAACTGAAATTTTCTTACAGAGAGAATGGAAATAAAACTAGCTAGGGCGCTGGTAGCTATCTCTGAGAAGAGATGTGGCGGCTACAGGCCTCTGAACTGAGTTACAATGAGGCTCGAGGGCCTATTTATTATTTAGAAATAATGGGAAATCCTAAACAACCAAAACCCTAACCCTAGGAGATGAAGCGCCAAAACTATGGGCCCCGTTTGGGTAAATTGGTGTTTCAACTTCCCAGGGGCGTAACTTTGGCATACGATCTCCGTTTGACGCGTACCATACCTCGTTAGAAAGATCTATCTGAGGACTACAAATTTGGAACGGGCAACATCAGTCCATGGACCCATGTTTCTCTCCGTTTTCCCAAAAAACGTCGTTTAGGGCCTCAAAACGGCTCCAGAAGTTTAGGACCCGAAAAACTGCTAAAAATAGTAAACTGTGCCGAAACTGAAAAACTGAAAGAGACAATGGTGGAGCCTCAAGTGGAATAGGCGGGTGACCACCAATATCCACCTGGATCAAGAGAGAGCATAAGACAAGTAGAGCATAGAAGGAACAAAGGCAGCAGGAGTCAGATGAGGTGCTGCAAAGTAGTGAGGACAGTAGAAGAGGGCCATTTAATAACAGAACTGGAGAGAAAGAGTAATGAGGAAGAATTATTCAAGTGGGAAGACTGTGAAGCACTGTTGGGAAGAATACATCACAATTCATTCTGCAGAATTAAATCAAGATGAGGAACATAACTCTGGTAACGTAGTGGAGTTCGAAGTTGAGGAAAAGAACTGTTGAATTGAAGGCGTAGAAGATCAGAGCCTCATGGGATTTGCTACAAGTATAACAGGTGGAGTGGATTCTATATACGCAACAGAGAAAGGAGCACAAAGAAACTAAGGCAACAAATATAGCAGAAAGGAAGAGACAAAGAAGTAGCAGAGGCAGCAAAGAAGCGAACGGAGGAAGCAAAAGAGACGTTATATCAGAGGCAGAGGCAGAGGCAGAGCCGTTATCACAGCAGGTTATCAGAGGCAGAGGCAGAGGTAGAGCCATTATCACAGGCAGAGGCAGAGCAGAAAATTATGAGAATCGCTACCCCAGCTGGAGGATACATAAACCCATTTCCGAGAATCGCTTACCCCAAGCGGCAAGTATATATATATATATACAAACCTTATTCCGAGAATCATTACCCCAGGCGGAGGGATACTCAAACAAATTCCGGGAATCGTATAACCCAAAGCAACAAAGTATATATATATATATATATATATATATATATATATATATATATATATATATATATATATATATATATATATATATATATAAATCAACGTAACGCACTCACGCAGTATATATATGCATTGGTGATTACATATATTGCGCCTTATGCACAAAGGTTCAAAGCATAATATTAAATGATATATGGAGCGCTTTATTATCGAAAGAAAGTATCTATATGCAGGGACCCTTCGCACATCGCATCGAGAAAAAACCGTGAAGCGAAATATGTAAACAAATTTAAAGTTGCGATTGTGATTGAGTTCCGGACCCGATGGGTGTATGAATTATGATTCAAACGTATTTGAAGTTCAGCATAATCGCATCGGAATAGTCTAATCGCATCGGAGAAAAACTGTGAAGCGGAATATGTAAACAACATAAAGTTGTGATTGCGATATAAGTCCGGACCCAATGGATCAATGAACCATAATGGATATATGTTTGAATTCCGGAAGCTTATATATATAAGCAACACATTACATATATTGTGCCTAATACACAAAGGTTCAAAGCATATATATTAATATGAAGCACTTAATAAGTGAAAGAACCAAAGTACCATAAGGTGGGACCCTTTCCAATCGCATTGGAGAATATAAAGGCACGTAACGTCACAATGTAAAGTTGCGATTAAGGGACAATCGACGAACAATCGCAAAAGTACTAATCGCATCGGAAAGCAAAGTGAATACGTTAAAAAATATTTGCGATTGAGATGAAAGTTTAGATGCAATAAGAGCAATAGTCATATAAACTCCACCTTATAAAACATGGTCGGGTTTGCATATCAATCGCAATCGGAAATTTTTGGAGCGTATCAATCGCATCGGAGCAAGGCAACTTGCGATTGCAATTGGCAATACCGGACGCGATAGCCATATAAACTCCGCCTTTTAAAACATGGTCGGGTCCGCACATCAATCACAATCGGAAATTTGTGGAGCGTATCAATCACATTGGAGCAAGGCAACTTGCGATTGCGATTGGCAATACCGGACGCCATAGTCATATAAACTTCGCTATATTGAACATGGTCGGGTCCACATATCAATCGCAATCGGAAATTCGTGAGGGCGCTGTTATATATATATATATAGTTGTTGCGATTATATTGAAAAGTGCCGCGTGGTCTGTGGATCCACGGGCCTCGGCCTAAGGTGGAGGGCGATTATTAATATAATACAGTTGCGATGTGTGCAAGTGTATCGGGCCATAAAACAAAGGCCGTGGTATATGTATGTTCCGCTTGCGGAACTCACCACATCAACAAGACACTTGCTGTGTAAAGGGTTGGAATTTGCCCAGATTTAATGTCAGCAGTTACATAAATACAGGAGTTACGCAGCAGCCATAAACAGAAAGGCATACAGAGGAAAGAAAGGGACAAACACAGTCAAAGAAAAGACAAATGCGCAGCTAGCCAAGAGGCTGAATGAGTGAGCTGGAATTTTCATTGTAATTGAATGTAAATGTTTTTTAATTGATTTATATTGTTGTGATGCATTGGAAAGTCTCCGGAAGAGAACAAATATCCCACTGTAATGTTAAATTGATACCTACAGTTATATTTATTGAATGAGCAGATAAAAGGAATGAGAAGACAGAAGCCAAAGAGTCATGACTGTTCACTCCAAATTCTTTGTGAAATACAAACAGTCATGTGAGGAACTCTATAAATAATATCAACTGGATATGCATAAAGAGGTTAGAGAGAGCAAATATAGAGAATGCAGAGTATAGAAGAGTGAGGAAGAGAAGATTAAGAAAAGAAGAGCAGAAAGAGATGCTACAGAACAGAGCTGATATCTGAGGTAAATCAACAAACATTCAGTTTGATAAATTGAGGAAGTTGGAGCTTCCCTATCAAGTTGCAACTTGATAGCTGTCAGTTGTAGCTGACTGAGGTTGGAGCCTCCTGTAGGTTGGTGCCTGCAGAAAATTGAAGGGAGTTGGTGCTTCCTTGCAAGTTGTAGCTTGCAGAATTGAGGTAGGAGCCTCCTGTAGGTTGGTGCATGCAGAAAAACAGTGGTGAGAGGGAGTTGGAGCTTGCCTTTGCATCACAACAACAATAAGATGTGGTTTTCTCCCTTTATGGGTTTCCACTTATATCTGGTGTCTCTGTGCATGATTTTTATGTGTTGATGTGGTTTATCTCATCTGCTTAATACTTGCTGCTCTCATATTAAATCTACTGTTACATTATATTAATACTTGCTGCTCACATTCTAAGACTACTCACATATTAAGTTGAACATGAAATGAAAGTGTAAATAAGTTTTAATGAAAAAGTTTTAAAAGTCCATGAATGTGTTAAACTGATTCACCCCCCCCCTCCCAGTTTAACTAAGGGTTCAAAACCTCCTTGAGACCCTTCCATGAGAATCTCTCCTTGATAGATCTGTAAGTTTTTGTGAAACCTTGATGCCCGGAAAGTGGGGAATCATGGGAGGCCACTAAGATCTTCTCCTTGAGCTTAGAATTCTTAGCCAAGTAGATCTGATCCTTGTAATAGATAACCTCATCCATCACTTTAAATCTCTCATCCGGTACCACCCCATCAAGTATCCCACATGCAAGGTCATCTTTGGAATACTCAACTAAAAGTTGAGCCTTCCAATCTGCGTCCATGCCCTTCATGGTCAGCACTGTAGGCCTCCTGGAAAGTGCATCAACTACTGTATTGCTCTTCCCCTTAACATATTATATGTCAAAGTCATAAGCCTGAATTTTTCTCACCCACTTTTGTTGTCTTTCCTGAAGCTGCCTCTGCTCAAGAAAGAATTTAAGACTGTTGTGATCAGTCTTCAGCTTGAACTTATTCCCCACCAAATATTGCCAGAATTTGGCTAAGGCATGCATGATAGCCAAAATTTATTTATCATAGATGGGGTATAGCTTCTCATGAGGGAGAAACTTTCTGCTCTCAAAGGCTATAGGATGCCCTCTTGCATTAAGACTGCCCCAATACCTTGACCTGATGCATCACATCCTAACATAAAAGGTTGAGAAAAGTCAGGTAAAACCAAAACAGGACAACTACTCATTACCTCTTTGAGCTTATCAAAATCCCTCTGCGCTGTGGGTGTCCACTAGAAAGCCCCCTTCTTTGTCAAGTTTGTAAGAGGTGCTGCTAGTTGTGAGAACCCTTTCACAAACTTCCGGTAATATGTGCATATGCCCACAAACCCTCTGAGTTCTATCACATTCCTAGGTTTAGGCCAATCTTTGATAGCTTGAATCTTCTCCTCATGTACCCTTACTCCATCTATCCCAATGATATGCCCCAAATACAACATCTCTGTGAGGCCAAATTCACATTTGGAAAGCTTGGCATATAATTGCTGCTCCTTGAGGATATGTAAGACTGTCTCAATATGCTGCAAGTGTTCCTCCCAGGTGCGGCTATAGATCAGAATATCATCAAAGAAGACCAATACAAACTTTCGCAAATGATCCCGAAAGATATGATTCATACAGGATTGGAAAGTTGCTGGAGCATTAGTCAATCCAAAGGGCATTACCAGAAACTCAAAATGCCCATAATGACACCTGAACGCTGTCTTGGGGATATCTTGCTCCCTCACCTTGATTTGATGGTACCCGGACCTCAAATCAATCTTGGAGAAATATTTGGATCCCCTCAGCTCATCCATGAGTTCATCAATCCTGGGTATAGGGCACCTGTTCTTCAAAGTCTTCTTGTTCAAGGCCCTATGATCGATGCACATCCTCAATGTGCCATCTTTCTTCTTTACCAAAACCACTGAGGAAGCAAAAGGACTAGTACTAGGCGGGATGTGCCCTAATGCTAGCAGCTCTTGGATAGCTTTCTCAATCTCATCCCTATAGGCTTTGGGATGTCTATAAGGAGTGGTGATTACTGCTTGTACCCCATGTTCCAACTCAATGGTGTGTTCAAACCCTCGGTCAAGAGGTCTCCCTGGTGGGGTATCTCCAAACACTGTAGAATACCGGTCCAAAAGGGATTGAACACCTGGATGCACCGGTGTGTCCTTGCTCTTCACCTTGGATACATGCAGTTCTACTACCCATGCAATATCTCCTCTGCGCAGATCTACCTCCATCCTATGTGCTGAAACAAGCTGAGGAGGATATGTGTTCATACCCTTGATCTTTTGTTTCTGGCCATCCTCTTCTCTAGTCCACTCCATCTCGAGAGTTCTCCAGTTAGTGGTAACTCTCCCAAGAGTGACTAACCACTAGACTCCCAATATAACATTGGTGTCTGGAATATCTACCACAAAGAAGTGGTCTGTCAAGGTATAAGTACCCATAGTAATGGTTAGCGCTGGAACATACTTAGCACATTGTAGAGTCATGGCTCCTGGGACCAAAATTGAAAACCCCTCAAACTCCTCCATAGGAATTCCTCTCTTGTGTACCAGCTGTGAATCAATAAAATTGTGAGTGGCTCCACTATCTATCAACACAAAAACTCTTTGCCCCATGATGGTGCCTCTTACTCTTAAGGTAAGATATTTTGGGACCCCTCTTAATGCTGCAACAATTCCTCCTCTTGGAGCAAAGTCTTCTAGGGGTTGTACAGCACTGGCACCCTTCTTGGAGAAGGCCTTGATAGGATGTGCCTCCCTTATAGCACATTTCTCTTGAACAGGGAGTGTTTCCTTTGGCCTTGAATGGGTTTTCTGCTGCAAAAAGGTTCTTGCCTTGGGCAAGATGTGTTGTAGATCTCTAGCTTTTTCCACAACTTCAAGGAGTGTAGTTGGTTTTGTAGATTTGACCAACCCTTGTAATGGTTCAGCCATCCCATTCAAGAACATGCATACCTTCCTACTCATAGTGAGGCTAGAGACCATCACTGAAAGCTGTAGATACTCAGCAATATAATCCTCAAGATCTCCCTCTTGCTTGAGTTTGGTTATTTTGGCAAAGTGGGCTTCCGGATCCCTTGGATCAAATCTCTCCACTAGATTTTTGGTGAACGCTGAGTATGAAGTGCTATGATGATGCCCAACTATGGTTAGTCCATGAAACCACCAGTCTTGAGCCTCCCCTTCTAGATGCAACACAACTATCTTGATAGCTTCCATTTTGGAAACCTTGTGAAGCTGGAAGTATGTGTCCAACTTTTCTACCCATGCCTTTGCTGTGTACTTAGATGTCCCATCAAATGTGGGCAAGAATAAACCCACCATACTGCGCTGTAGGGTTGATCCCTGCATCAAGACACTTTCCCTTTGATGAGAATCATTCCTCCTTCCATCCTTGACCCGACAAAACTCCCGAAAGCACAGATGCTCCTTGAACCTTTGAGACTGGAGCTCATATTCTTCAAAATATTCTCCTAGAGAACCCTCCTTATCTCCTTTAATTAAAAATGAAGGCATGGTGGAGCGTAGTGATGGATTTGAATGTCCCATGCCATTTGCAGTGCTGGTACTTGCCTTAGGGCAAAACCCTAAAGAGTCTTCTTCCTGCCTCATCTCCTTGAGATCCTTTGCAATGTTATACAGAGTTTGAAGTACGAGCCTTGAGATGTCCTCCTTCTCCATTCTGAAGAGAAATCTCCCCCCCACAAGCTGAGCCAAGAGAAGAGCTCTGATACCACTGTAATATTCCTTTTTAGGAATTTCAGCAATATCTCTAGTGAGGACGCTGTATAGGTGAACCAGTGCAAGAATAACGTATTCCAAGGCTTGGACCCTCAAGAATATGTTGTATATGACTTAAATATAGAATGGAATCAGAAACAAATCACTCTAGCTATAATAAACGGATCTCCCCAACTCAAGTGTAGAAAAAGGCATCATAACCCCAGTACATCATAAAATAGAAATGCCGGAGGTAAAAACAACATTATTCTTGTTATGTAAACTACTGAAATAGATGGAATAACATATGGCTGGAGCTTTCATTCATTATAAGATTAGAAATGAGAGGATTGACCTCTTTTACAAAGATAATGGGACCTTCCGGCAAAATAACAACACAATGTACAGCACTGCAGAAAATAACGTTGTACCCAGAAACTATATATTAAGAAATATCTGATATGCTCAAAGAAGAGTACACAATACAAAAATAGGCTCAAGACCCTCCTCAATAGAACTCCCGGAGGGAAAATCACCTCCTCCTCTCCGACAATAAGCTCAAATGGGTAGATCTAACCCCAGCTACTGCAGCTACTGCAGAAATAACGCATTCAATGAGAGTGACTGCGCAGTCTAGGTTAGAGGATGGTTTCCCCAAGATATCTGATGAGAATGGAACTCAAGACCTCCTCCTTGAATCTCCCAATCAACCTGCAATACAATAGAACTAGAATTCCCACATGAGAACCCTTGCACTAAACAGTGCTGCAACTCTGGCTAAACAACTGAAGATTGCAATCAGTCATAAGACTAAAACAAGAAGTATGAATGAATGCCCTCCCTTGCTGCCATTCCCTCCTTTTTATTCCAAGTGAGCTCCTCCATCCTGGGCCCCACACATTGGTGATGTAGCTTCCTTGAGAAGCTATCTCCTTCAAAACTGCGATGCCTTAGAGGCTTTTCCCTCCCTTTTACAGCGCTGGTTGACTTGGTCAACTATAGTAGCTCCTTTCTTTTGCTCCTATTCACACTCAAGGGGCTTTATTTTACCCTCCTATCTTAATCCCTTTTCACACTAGGATAGATTTTATTGCGTTTCTTGCTTCTTATTTCAAAAATGGAGTAATTATAATGTTCCAAGTAGCTATGGCTAATTGGGAACATTACAGAAGCCTCGGGCAACAAATCTTGCCTTATACTTCTCGACACTCCCATCAACAACTTTCTCTACCTTGTAGATCCATCTTGATCCGACAACTGATTTTCCCACCGGCCTCTCCCAAGCAGTGTTTCTGACAATGGAGTCATACTCTTCCACCATGGCATCTACCCATGTGGGCTCCTGCACTGCTTCTTCAAAAGAAGATGGCTCTGTCATGATACACTTGCTCATAAGAGCCATGTATCTAGTATATCGGTCAGGTGACTGTCTCTGTCTGCGCTGTGATGTAGGAACTCCTACATTCTGTGCCGCATCCACCTTTAGTCTCTCAGCTTCTGTGGTACGCTTTATGCCTTGTCTGATGTTTGGTTCCGTATGAGTAGACTCCTCCACTCCATGAATCTCCTCCTGTGGCTGATCCACATTCAGAGGCTCATCTTTGGGAACAAGAAGTTCCTCCTCCGCATGCAAGTGTAGCTCCCTCTCAAGTGACAACTTCATGGCTTTCACCTCATTGAATTTTATATCTCGTCGCACAACAGTCATCTGACTGTCTGGCAAATACACACGATAATTATGGGGTGTTTTTGTGTACTCCACAAATATCCCAACTTCTGCAGTCGGTTCCAGCTTCTTCCTAGCGTCCTTCGTCACATGAATGTAAACAGGTGAGCCAAAAATCTTCAAATGAGAAATATCAGGGTTCTTACCAGTAAAAGCTTCTTCGGGTGTACTCATGCCAAGTACTCTATGAGGACAACGGTTTTGCACATAAACCGCAGTGTTGGATGCTTCTGCCCACAAGTTCCTTGGTAGGCCCCGGTGATGCAGCATCGCTCGTGCAGCACCCACGATCATTCTGTTCTTTCTCTCCGCGACCCCATTCTGCTGTGGGTTATGAGGCGCTATGAGTTCTCTTCGAATTCCTTCTTTGCTACAGAAGTCTTTGAATTCACCCAAGATGTATGCACCACCATTATCGCTCCGTAGAGATTTCACTTGCTTCCCCGACTCCTTCTCCACCAATGCCTTGAAATCACAGAACTTTGAGAACGTTTCACTCTTCTTCTGCATGAAGAAGATCCAGCATGTACGAGAATAGTCATAAACAAATATCACATAATACCTGTGTTTCGCTGTTGAAGCAACCGAGAATGGTCCACACACGTATGTGTGAATTCTCTCCAGCATCACCGAAGCACGATTCTCCTTCTCATGAAAGGTGGTATTCACAAACTTACCCATTGCACATCCCTTGCACTCATCTGACTGCGCAAGAGTACCCTTGGGAAGTCTAGTAGAAATTTGCTGCAAAATCTTCAAAGCGCCATGGTGAAGATGGCCCAATCTCCTGTGCCATAATTCGCCCTCATCCCGACTCACCACTTCTTCTGCTTTGCCTACCATTGCAGCACATCCATCTACCTCTAGCTTGTAGAGATTCTTAATTCGAACCCCTATATTCTTGGTTTGACCCATTGTTTTATGTCGAAGAAAGGCTTTTCCCTCACTGAAAACAACATCATAACCCTCGTATTCCAGCATTGCGACTGAGACCAAGTTCTTCTTCAGACCTAGAACATGGAT
Source organism: Pinus albicaulis (assembly GCA_034641835.2). NCBI lineage: Eukaryota > Viridiplantae > Streptophyta > Pinopsida > Pinales > Pinaceae > Pinus > Pinus albicaulis. The sequence continues at coordinate 11,614 of JAXQQM020086113.1, forward strand.
GACATTCTTCAACAAGAATGGATTACCAGACTCCCTCTCAAAGTTAATGGTCCCAATTCCAGTCGCATTGTACTGACTATTGTCACCCATCTCTATATGCATCTGGAGGCCCTTCTCCTCCAAGTCACTAAACAACTCTTTGTCTCCCGTCATATGGAAAGACGCACCACTATCAAGATACCACACCGATCCCATGCAGCTTGAAACCAATCATGCGATCAAGGAAAAATCCAAATCAAATTGCAAGGCTAAGACCTCTCCAGCTGCAGATCCAGTAGCCTGCTTATTCTTCTTCTTCTGTGGACAGTTAGTGGCGAAATGTCCATGCTCGTGACAGTGAAAACACTTCACTTTGGAAAAATCCTGCTTCTTAACTTTAGCACCAAAATTTGAAGAAGATTTATTCCCCTTCCCTTTCCTTGCTTTGGCAGCCAAAGTGCAATTCTCTTCATCTTCATTCTTCAATGAAGATCCATCCCTAGTACCCCGCCTTATCTCCTCCTACACAAGATCCGACCAAAGTCGCTCCCATCCCGACAGTTTCTCCCGTCCATTGACAGAGTCTTTGTAGCTATGCCAACTCTTCGGAAGCCCAAGGAGAGCCAAGCTCACCAAGTATTCATCATCAACAGTAACCCCCACACTTCCCAGTTCATCCTTGCATTGGACAAACTTCGTGAGGTATTTTGGAATACTGTCGCCTTTTTCCATTTTTATTTTTCTGAGCTTGTCTTTAAGCGCCAACTTCCTCTGGTCACTTCTGCTTTGGAACAAGTCTGTCAAAGCCTTCCACATTAAGAATGGAGTGGCTTTCCCATGAAGGATGTACACAATATGGTCCTTCACACCTTCCAACAAAATCCTCCTCGTCTTTGCAGTCTTCTTTTGCCATGCATCAAGTAATGCAGCATCGCTAGATCCTGACTTAGGAACATCGCTATCGATGAACTCCTTTAGCCCATTATCCTCCAGCACCGCCTCTATCCTATCCTTCCAGGCTATGTAATTCGAGCTCCCATCAAGGGCATACTCCAATCTCAACCCGTTGAAAGAAATTTCAATGTATACTTGATTTCTGCACCAAGAATCTTCTGTAGCAAATTCAAATTGTCCACTAGCACAAACTCACTTCACAATTGCAATCTTCAATAAAAAATGATCTGATACCATGTAGAAATTATATGCACTAAGCATGCACATGTCCAAGATCCACTTTATCTCACACTATTTAACTTTATGCAAGATACTGAATTTATTCCACTTGTTAATCTTTTGCGGAAAATTTAATTGCACACAAATGTGAAGCATAAACAACAATATTAATCGCACATAACACAGTTTTTAATGGAAAAGCCTAAAGCTGAAAAACCCAACTATATATTATGTAACATGGAGATCATATGACAATCTCATACAAACATACAAAACTTATCACAAGATCTCAATACAATACAATCGTCATACACTAATCAGGCCCAATATTGCAAATCCATGCACCGATATTTGCCACCTGCTAGCCTACCTCCACTGCGTAATCTCTGCTGAAGAATAGCTCTAAATGAATTCGAATTACTCCATCCTTGATTGTGCAATCCTCATTGGCAACTCCAATGTATGTGTGATGCAATCAATGCATCACTATAGTCACAACAGATAATCTATCTTGCCCTTTCACCTATCTCTCCACTGGTCTCCATTGAAACTGCCATGCACTGTAGTTATTCCAACTATGTCATAACTCTGCCACTTGAGTTCTAACTGAGTTATCCATGCATTAGCTCCAGTAAACCCTTAGGAATTGCGTAATTCCTTATGTCAGCTGATGTGCCACATCTGTGCACTGAACTAAAGTGCTCCAAGAGAATAAGTTGCCGTTTAGAGTCTGATTATTATTAAGAGCTAATAATAATCGACATGCATCTATTTTTAGATCAATGATCTATAAATAGACTTCACCCAATTTTCTAAAAATAGAATTTCATCTATTTTTCCAACTTGATCAACCATCCACAAATAACATCCTGCAACTTTTGAAATATGATCATCATGTCTAAAAATAGACTTGCGCCAAAAATAGCCTGCGGGCCCACTTAGTGAAGGTGATTCTTTTCACTAAGCTCATCATATTGTTGAATCTCAACAATTTTTAGACCATTAGACACACACACACACACACACATGTATGTATGTATATATGTATATATATCCCAAGACAATTATAAACTACCAATCCATTACCTTGGATCAGATAAAACTTTAGTTCTTTAACTGAAACTATAGAACCATGGGGTAAACTACCATGCACTAGAAAAATGCTAAAAGAAAAAACCATGTGATGAAAACCATCATAAAGGGAGAATTTTTTTTTCCCAAAAACGTTTTTTTTGGACACTACCCCTGAACACCTATGTGTGGGGAATTTTTCGTCTATATGAAACCCTAAAGTGGGGGTCCTTTCCTCCCATTTTATTCCCACCACTATGCTTAGAAAAATATATAGTGCATGGGGGTATTCACATAAAGAATATAACACATACCAAAAATCTAATAATTCTCCTTAATGTGACCATCAATGTTGCAATGGTTAGAATTATTTCTACTACCCTTGCATGGATGTGTAGTGGCTATTTTATTCTTATCCTCCTATTTCCAGTTCTTATTCCCCTCCTTCAAAGCTTCTTGGTGCTATTTTTTCTTCAAACGGCTTAGGTACCCTTTATTTTGGCCTATTTTTTCTTCAAACGGCTTAGGTACCCTTTATTTTGGCCTATGGTTTCTAGATAATGTGTGTATACACATGGCTCATACATTATCCTTAGCTTGGAAAGAATCATTTGTTTTTGTAGATGGTTATATAGACCCCACATATACTTAAGGAGTACATTTGGGCCCTTGGGAAAGATATCCAATAATATGACCATATTTTTGAACTTAGTACACTCTTATACACCCTTATGTCTACGTAAAGTAGTGTGAGTGATTCCACGAGTCCTCTACACACTTCATAGGGTATAATTGAGACAGGTAGTGTTAGCTTCTACAAGTTCTCTAGGCAGAGTTTGTAAAGGGACAGGTAGCCTCTGGATCTCATCTTTTGTGAAAGGTGACATATCCAGTAAATGCCCCTACAGTCAATCTCCGGAATAGATCTAAATAGAAGTTCTTCATTTTAATATTCATAAACCACAACCACTTTAAGGAAAATTATGTACATGTGTCATTTCTCTCATAAATTCTTAGGCAAAGTTTTAAAGCATACATGTCATGTTGGCTTTCTCCCATCAACTTTAAAGCATGTTTTTTGTAAGTGCATAAAATAATTTTGCAAACCATGTAAATGTCATTTCTCCCACAAACTAAAGGCTTTCTCTCATTAATTCAAGGCAAACTTTAAGGCCTAAAAATTGAACCTAAAGTGGTTGAACTCTCATAGGATTTTGAACTTCCATAGGATTTTAGTCTGTCTGTTGAGTGTTAACTTCTACAAGTTCTAAAGGCAGAGTCTGTATAGGGCTAGGTAGTCTCTGGATCTCATCTTTTCTCAAAGGTGACATATCCAGTAAATGCCCCTACAGTCAATCTCTGGAACAGATCTAAATAAAATTTCTTCATTTTAATATCCATAAACCACTACCACTCTAAGGCAAACCTTGTACATGTGTCATTTCTCCCTTCTCCCATAAAATTTTAGACAAACTTTAAGGCATGTGTCATTTCTATTTAATTTCTCCCACAAAGTCATAAAGGTGTGGCTTTTGACATAACTAGTTGTTTTACTAAGTGCATAAAATAATTTTGCAAACCATGTAAATGTCATTTCTCCCACAAACTAAAGTCTTCCTCCCATTAATTTAAGGAAAACTTTAAGGCCTAAAAACTGAACCTAAAGTGGTTGAACTCTCATAGGATAGTATCCCCCAAACTCAAGGATTTTCTCCATTAATTCAAGGCAAACTTTAAGGCCTAAAAACTAAACATTGTTTTAGTAAGTGCATAAAATAATTTTGCAAACCATGTAAATGTCATTTCTCCCACAAACTAAAGGCTTCCTCCCATTAATTCAAGGAAAAAATTAAGGCCTAAAAACTGAACCTAAAGTGGCTGAACTCTCATAGGATAGTATCCCCAAACTCAAGCCCCATTAATTCAAGGCAAATTTTAAGGCCTAAAAACTGAACCTAAAGTGGTTGAACTTCCATAGGATTTTAATTTTTTGGTTGAGTCTTAAGTTCTACAAGTTCTAAAGCAGTCTGTAAAGGGCTAGGTAGCCTCTAGATCTCATCCTTTCTTAAGGCATGTTATTGAATTAGATGTAATTTATGCCATAAATTTTAAGGCAAAATTTCATGCAAACCATGCATGAACTATGTATATGTGTCATAAATTTCCCTTAAACTCTAGGCAGTACAATCTTAACGCATCTCATTTCCATATGTGAATTCTACCATAAACTTTAAGTCAAACTTTAAGATAAACCATGTACATGTCATTTATTTCATGCACATGTGTCATTTCTCCCATGCATTTGCAATAAATGCCAATTTAATATATATATATTTTTTTAAATCCACTAAATATGGTTGAAAAATGGAAATTATGCATAGATGTTTCTTGCTATCCCAATCCAGGGAAAGCAATGATTACATATGTGCTTTCCAATATTATGACTAGCAAAGTTGTCCAAAGGAAAATGGATATACTGGGAAGAACAACAAACAACGAGGCATATTATATTGCATTGATAGAAGACTTAGGAACAACTATGGAGTATGGATCAAATGGAATTGTAGTTTTCACCAATTTTGAACTTGTGTGCAACCAAATGAATGACGTATACCAATTTAAGAAGGAGAGGCTAAAAGAACTGCATGGAATAGCAAACAATATTGTTAGCCAATTTCAATTTTTTAGTATAAGAAATTTTACAAATGTGAATAGGATGTCTGCTGATCTATTGCATGGGGCAATGCCAATTAAAGATTCATCTATCAAAGATGAATTATAATTATACGAGGCAATGCCAATGCAAGATTCATCTCTCAAAGATGAATTAGTTTTGAGACGTTTTTCTTCAAAAATTCAAGATTCATCTCTTAAAGATGAATTAGTTTTGAGACGCTCTTTTTCAAAAATTCAAGATTCATCTCTCAAAGATGAATTAGTGTTGAGACGCTCTCCTTCAAAATTTATTGATGGACATTGTAACATATCTTGGATATGTGTGTGTTTTGTACTTATAAATGCATATTTTTTAATGACCATGTGTTTTTTTCAATTATATACCAAGTGTGCTCCCACCACACCATGTAAAGCGCAACTTGGTGAACTTCACATTTTTATAGAATTAAAATGTGAGGACTTCAACAAATTTTTGTTTAAAAATGGGAGTTCGACGCTCTTTTTTTAACGACCATGTGTTTTTTCAATTATATACCAAGGGTGTTCCCACCATGTAAAGCACAATTTGGTGAACTTAACATTTTTATAAAAAAAAATTCTTAAAATGAGTTTCACACATCAATTAGTGCTTTGAAAGATGTGTTTTACAAAATTTGTGTACACGAAATTACATTAATTTTTTGAAATTTATTTTAAATAGTAATTTAAAAAAATAGTTGTAAATGTCCACTTTAGATATATATCTACATATATATATCATGGAGGATGAACGACGAAGATCAATAGAATCCCATATCTCTACGAGAGAGGGGGATCGAGGGATGTTCATGGTATTTAAATATAATCTTAAATCTCCATACATATACATACATGTGTGTACATATGGAATTGATTTTTTATCAATTTTGTGAGTCAAATTAGTTATTAATAAGTTTCATTTTTTATTTTTTAGGAGCTAAGAGGAGAAGGGTGTCTACTCCATCAATGGAGCATGTCCATGATTCACGCAATCATGGTATGGTTCACGCAATTTAATAAATGAATATGTACATGTATTTATATGTATGAATGTATTTTTGAATTGATTATAAATTCATATTTGTTTATGAATCTTCTCTCCCATCTCGTGAGGTTGGAGGTGGTTCAGATTACCTTAGAGGGCCATAAATAAGTGTTGGCAGATTGCATGAAGGTGGTGATATGTATTCCCCCAGAGGCCAATCAATGGATGGTTGTATTGGTTATCAACCTATCCATGGTCATGTTGGTTCTTAGCAGGGTCGTCTGGTTCTCAAGTGTCTCAGGGTTGGCAAGATTCTAGCGAACCACATCGAGGTGGGCATCAATTTGAATATTTTTTTCATTCAATTTGTACAATTTTGTTTACATATTTTTTTTTAATATAAAAATTTTTATATATTGATGCAGAGGCTGAAAATTCTTCTCCAAATGTTGCTAAAAAAAGACGTAGGGCAAAACATGCCATTCAAGAAGAAGGTTGTCCACCAACCAGAACTTATCTGGCGGACATTTTCGATATACCTTGGAAAAAAAAAATGTAACAATGCACCTTAGAAAGGTGTCAACATTTTTGTGCAAAATTGAAGAGAGATATCGTGGCTTTGACTCTACCTGCTAAGTGTCGAAAAATCTTGGAAATAGTTACACACTCTTTAGGCGAACTAGTAGATGTGTATCAAAATTGGACCAACCACTGATACATTTATAGAAGTCATCATAAAAAAGAAAGGAAACAACGATGGGTCCTGACAAATGGGAGGCTGTTAAACAAAGAGTTACAACAAAAATGGCCAAGTTTATGTTTAATTTCAAAGAAGGGTCGAAAAGAAAGATGCTAAAGGTGCAATATTTCAAGCACCCTCATATAGCTCACTATTTGTATGATAGACACCTTGTGGCCTATGGAAGACTCCATGAAACAACAAGGTTCTTCTTTATTCTGCAAAATTATTTTATACAAAATTATTTTTGCAAATGAAACCCAATTACAATGACCTTCCCTCTAAATTTTTTGGTCCTGGGAAAGGTTGATTGTGTGATCGTAGGGGCACAAGGCGTGATGTTGAGTTTCTTCTCCCTATGCCACCATTGGTTAGTTGACCTTTTCATGTCAAAACTTTGCAGTCAGATACGGAAGCCACTTCTATAATTGGTCGAGAAGCAAGGGATGCCATAATTAACAATGTTCATAGTGGATTGGGTGGAGTCGATGTTTGTCTAAATCAACAAATAGCACGTGAGAATGCATGCGCTAATTTTGTATATTATACAGATGAAGATATTGACAACATGAGTGTTGAAGATCTCAAAACATATGCAAATAATTGTTGCAATGGTGGGCATGACCTAATTATTCATGAGGAAGAGGGCATGGGAATGGCATGTGTTAATGGTTAGGGTTCAATTATTTTAACACATGTACAATTTGTAATAAATACATATATACATACATTTGTTTGTATACATTAATCTAACAAAAATGTATCATTATACGTTAACACCATTTGCAGTTGTCACGGTTAATGAATGAAGAAAATGTTAGTATCACGGTCGGAGCCTCTGGTTCAAACAATCAAGATGGGTCTCACCATCAATCATATAATCAAGATGGTTCTCACCATCAGGATATGTTGGCAAATGTTAGTGTTTTTTAAGTGAACATGATCATGTATAATTATTTTTTATTTTTTATTATATATATCGAAACATGATGAGATATTTTTAAAATAAATAATTGTGCACACATGCACATGTACATATATATAATAAAATGTTTTAATATATTCTGATTTTGTCCGATGTTTTTGGGATGGATGTACTTTCTTCTTCTTTGGGATATGTACCTTCTACTTCCTTAAGAGATGCGCCAAATCCACAATCACAAGTATGGACAATTTTTCACTTTTAAAATTTATGTTTTTAAGCTATATATTCCAGCTCAAAAAGTTCCATTAAAAAATGAGATATATCTATATCTTGAGTTATTTTAAATTTTTTGAATTTTAGGTTTTGGAGATTTTCTTTTTGAACCACTCTTAGGAGATGTGCCAAATCCACCAGCACAAGTATTCAATTTTTCACTTAAATATATATATGTTTTTAAGTTATAAGTTATAAATTGAAGTTTAAAAGTTTTATTATAAATTGAGAGCTAGAGATTTTAAGTTATTTTAATTTTTTTTTAAATTTTAGGTTTTTGAAGATTTTCTTTTGGAGCCTCTCTTAGGAGATGTGCCAAATCCGCCAGTAGAAGTATTCAATTTTTCACTTAAATATATGTTTTTAAGTTATAATTTATAAATTGAAGTTTAAAAGTTTTATTATAAATTGAGATCTTGATCTTGCGTTATTTTATACTTTTAAATTATTTGAATTTTAGGTTTCTATGGAGGATTTATTTTCTCCACGGACTCTAGCGATGGAGATAGGAACATCCAAACCATTTCAACCATTTGAACAAGTTGTCTAACTTTTTTTTTTAAATATTATTGAAAATAAGTTTATATATATGCATTTTCATTTCAAAATTTTTAATATATATATAACTGTACATGTATATTGTATAGTTTACTGTTGGAGATGTTCCCGTGGAGGAAGTTGTAGTGGACGAGCAACAAATGGAGAGGGAACCTCATGAGGTATTGCATGATTTTTTTTACATTTTGTTTTTTACGTGAAGTTCTATATATTCTCACTCAATTTAAAAACATCAAATTTTAATGTTTGTACACATTGTGTACAGGTTCCCCATGCTTTGCAGGATAGCTCGAGGGTTGTGACTTTGCTGGGAAAGACTCTACATCCATCTGTATTTGATGGATGATGGACATGCACATGTGCAACATTATATTTTCAATAGTTTAGTCTTAAATTTACTTTTTATATATATAGTCCTATCTAGATGCAATCATATATAACTTGATACTTGATACTTGTGAGATCTACAAATTTTGGACATATTTTATATGAACTACATTTGGTACATGTGAATGTGATATATAATGTTTTTAAAACTTAAGTTTTGGATGGTTGAACTACATTTGGCATGTGAAGTAATGTTATATAATTTGTTTTGTTTTTAAAACTTGAAAGTTTTTGATGGTTGAACTACATTTGGCATTTGATGTGAAGTAATGTTGTGTTAAATAATTTGTTTTGTTTTTAAAGTGTTATGGTTGAACTACATTTGGCATGTGAAGTAATGTTACTTGATACTTGTGATCTATAATGTTTTGTTTTTAAAACTCAAGTTTTGATACTTGTGATCTGAAATGTTTTGTTTTTAAAAAGTTTTGATACTTGTGATCTATAATGTTTTGTTTTTATAACTCAAGTTTTGGATGGTTGAACTACATTTGGCATGTGAAGTAATGTTGTGTTATAATTTGTTTTGTTTTTAAAACTTAAGTTTTGGATGGTTAAGAACTACATTTGGCATGTGAAGTAATGTTGTGATCTATATTAATGTTTTGCTTTTGAAAAACTCAAGTTTTGGATGGTTGAACTACATTTGGCATGTAAAGTAATGTTGTGTTATAATTTGTTTTGCTTTTAAAACTTAAGTTTTGGATGGTTGAACTACATTTGGCATGTGAAGTAATGTTGTGTTATAGTTTGTTTTGTTTTTAAAACTTAAGTTTTGGATGGTTGAACTACATTTGGCATGTGAAGTAATGTTGTGATCTATAATGTTTTGTTAAATTAAAACTTAAGTTTTGGATGGTTGATTTACATTTGGCATGTGATATAATGTTAAATGTTTTTATTGGATAGTTGAACTACAATTGGCATGGCATGTGAAGTAATGTTGTGATATAATCAAAAAGTTTTTAAAACTCAAGTTTTGGATGGTTGAACTACATTTGGCATGTGATTATGATATTATGTTTTGTTTTTAAAATTCAAGTTGTCGTTTTCCAAACAAACAAAAATTCACATGAATATATGTACATGTAGAAATAATTTTATACATGTTTGAATATATATGTTACAACGATTGAAGTGCAATACATACTGATGTGTGTGTGTCTATATATATATATATATATATATATATATATATATATATATATAAGATATATATGTACATGTAGAAATGATTTACACATGTTTGAATATATATGTTAAAACGATTAATAAATATATATATATATATATATATATATATATATATATATATATATATATATATATCATAAGATTCTAGGTCTTGTTAGATGTGTCAAACAATCATAAAATTTAAAAAATGCATGAACTATAATGTAGATATATCCAGTACGTGCAACATTTTTCATCAGTGCATGTATAGAAAAGCTATTTTCAGTTAATTCCATTCTAGAACATATATATCCAGTACGTGCAACATTTTTCATCAATGCACATAGAAAAGCTACTTTCAGTTAATTGCATTCTAGAACATATATATCCAGTACTTCAACATTTTTCATCAATGCAAATAGAATTTAGCTACTTTCAGTTAATTTCATTCTAGAACATATATATTCAGTACATGAAACATTTTTCATCAATGCACATAGTAAAACTACTTGAACAGTTAATTGCATTCTAGAACATAAATATATCCAATACGTGCAACATTTTTCATCAATGCACATAGAAAAGCTACTTTCAGTTAATTGCCTAGAACATGTATATATCCAGTACGTGCAACATTTTTCATCAATGCACATAGAAAAACTACTTTCAATTAATTGCATTCTAGAACATATATATCCAGTACTTTCAACATTTTTCATCAATGCACATAGAAAAGTTACTTTCAGTTAATTGCATTCTAGAACATATATATATATATATATATATATATATATATATCCAATACTTCTAGAACATATATATCCATTACTTGCAACATTTTTCATTAATGCACATAGAAAAACTACTTTTAGTGAATTGCATTCTAGAACATATATATATCCAATACATGCAACATTTTTCATCAATGCATGTATAGAAAAGCTACTTTCAGTTGATACTAGTGTGCATGTACCAAAACAATGTACATGTGCAAACACTTGCACAGATAACATAACAAGGCAACTCAATTTTTAGTTGAGTTCTAGAAGTTCTAAAACATGAATCCAAAGAGAAGAAATTGTTGGGCAGTTCAATCAAAAAAATTCCAATGGAATGCCATCTTCAATGATTCGTTCATGATTGGATTTTGACATTTTCCATTTCTTAAATTTCATTTTTTTCTTTGATTGAACCTCTATCAACTTTATGTGTGCTGCACACACCAAGTGACTATATTGACAACTTATGAAATTAGGTTCATAGTCTTCAAAGTAAACAAAATCCCACTTTGATTAGTTTGTCTGAAAAAATAACCTTTCAGTATAATAGATCCTCTTTCATATGGAAACCCGTGATCATTATAGTTTTCTAATAATTTCATTTTCATTCAGTGCAACACATCAAATAATACTTCACATTTTCATCGTTGTCAATTGGTGCAATTACATCAAAAACATCTCTTACACAATAAAATAAACTTAACAAACTTATGTATTTAAATTTATTTCTAGATCTCTATCATTTGAAAGCAATTCAAATGTTACCTTCTCTAAGAAGATCAAAAACTCGATCACTATCAAATGATATTGTAGTCTCCTCTGATTGCATTTCTTCAAACATTGCAATGAACATTTTCCCCTTTGTATTTAGCTCTTTATGTTTCCAATCTTTTACATACATTTTGTTTTCACAAACGTCATTGGATTATGTGTTGTCTCTGCAAACATGACAAAAATAAGATTATTTTCTTTCATCCAATGCAAACACATTTTTGGACAACTTTGTTTTAATTTAATGCAATTTTCGAGTCCCTTTTATTGTTTCAACGTCATTTCCAATTGATCTATCTACATATTTGATCCCAATATGAGAAAAAAACATATATATGGAAAATTCAAAGAAGAATGTAAATATGATATCAAAATACCATGAAAGATAATCATTACACGATAAATACATACACTATTTAAAATTAGATATCCAATAAAAATTAAATTGAATGTACCTTCACACTTTCCTTGATCGGTTAGTCTCATGGCTTAGAGTAGCGATGCACCATTGAATAACTTCTCAAGCGTCAACAAGTCGTTTTGCAAAGGGGTTCATTTGATATCTTCGAAGTGCTCGTTTTATGCATGCCCCTGCACCGTCATGTTCTCCTTTTCCATGGCCAGTCTCAAAGAAATTCCAACAATGTTTAATGCATGTTTTCTTATGAAGACAACACAACCAAAAGAATGATCGTGCAAATTTGAATTGACCTGCGCATCCGTCTGACCATATCCAATGTTCATTGAATGTTATTCCACGATTTTTCAATGAATCATAAATTCTTCCAAAACAATGTTGTACAAAACATGTATCATGTGTACGATCATCATTGATATAAAAGTGATATTTTTTAATGATATGTCGATTTTCACTCGTGCTTTCTATATGATCGACATTTTGTTCAGCATGTCTATATAGAATATGGACGAGCATGGAGACTTGGTCAGAGTGATAGTATTCACTCTGAATTTCTTTTTGTGGAACAAATGTGTAGTTTTCTGCAAAATCAATTACTAACAAAATGGTCCCTGGTGGAAAAACTTCACGAGATTTTTTGAATTGCAAGTCTTGCCATCGAGCTCTATGGGAATGCTCGGTGTATTTGTAAATTTCTGCCTCAAACTTTCTCAAAAAGTCTATCAGAAAAATTTCGTCTTCTCGTAATTCGATTCTTTTAACACTATCTGCACCTTGAATCGATGTACCGATATATTCATATCTCTTCCATTTCACTTTCATGTTGGACAATGATTGATCATTTATATCAATACAATATTTGTTTTGAAATTTAGTCAAATTTCCACAATCATTGCATTTTTTACCACCAACACATTTCTTTTCGTAAAATAATTCATCGCTTTCTCTTTCACATAGAATTTGAGATATGAAATCACGGATAGTGGAAGGAGGAGGTGAATCTTTCCAAAATGTTCTACCAAAATTAAGGAATGTGTCATAATATAACTCAAATTCCACATGATAACGACAACAACAAGTGTCGCGTACGGTGATAGGTTTTACATACCATGGTTGTTGTTGAACAAAAGCACTGATTGAGACATGAATTTCACGATTCTCTTCTTTGAACTTGTTGAACAACTCTATCTGAGTGGTTTCCAAGAAAAGTTTTTTATGTTGTTCGTACTAATTTCGTGCTATCCTTCTTCGCATCACATACCTTGCATTTGGCGAAACACGTGAATTTTTATTCCAATATTCATATATTGTTTTTTTTAACATTTTCTCCAAGTCTATCTTTGTATGGTTGCCTACAAATAGCTCTCCAACAAGCGAGTTCATCATTTACATCTATTTGCAACTGAAATTTCCGATGTTTGTGCAAAGTTTTTCGTGAGATTCCTAATGCTCGTGCCATATATTTTACGAAGTGATTCTCTTTAGTACTTAATGAAACCACTGCCATATGTATTTCTCTACGTACAACTGAAACATTTTTCTGTCTAGATCTTCTAATTGAATTTATAGCACTATTTATATTTTGTATCACATTTTCCTTCATTATTTATTTATTTATCTTTTGTTGATTTTTGAATACCCAATAAAGTTGTAGCTTGTTTTAATTTCCTTAATGATAAGAGACCTTTCAACATTTGGGCTTGAACTGTCACATTTTCCTTTATGAAGTATGTATCAAAAATGTGTTTAACACGATATCTTATAACATGGTCAGCTCTTTTATCTCCATATGTGTGAGTGTCAACATTTTCTAACATCTCACCATCGACATTGATTTCATTTGTACATATTCGAATGAATAATACATAATAAGTTTACATATTCAAGAAATAACTAAATTAATAAATATGTATAATTTCAATAATATGTGCATGTGTTCAACATATATATACCTTGTGATTCAATTTCTTCACTTGAATTTCTTTCAATATTTTCACCATATTCAATCATTGGTTCAATATCTCTTTCACTTTCTTTTTCAAAATTTTGTATCTCATCATCAATGTTTTGAGGAATATCTCTCTATGTTTACATTGCAAAATATTTTTCAAATTAGTTCATCAAATAAAAATTAAGCTTCACATTTTAGACTAGGAAAATTTTAAATATCAAATTCATAATATTTACATTTACATACCTGCTTCAACTTCTAGTTGAGGTTGATTTTCCCTTTCAATATTTGAGAGTGCTTCTCTCTTTCTTTTGCGAGATTCTCTCGTCTCTTCTCTATGTTCCTTAGGGTCTCTTTTCGATCACATTTTCTCGCGCAATTCCTTCGATTTCCCATGATAATAGAGTATGAAGTTCAAAAAATTTCCTTTAAAATTTTAGACAAAAACTCAATTAAAAAAAAGAAAAGAAAAAGAAAAGAAAAGAAAAGAAAAGCAAAAAATACATACTTCAATCCAAAACACTCACTTTAAAAAATCCGAGAAAAAAATGTCTTATAAAAATGAAACTAAGCTTAAAATATTTCCTTCCAAGTCCTACAAAAAAAATTCATTTAAAAAGTTAGACAAAAACTCATTTTAAAAAATCATTATAAAAGATTTACTTCAACCCAAAACATGTATTCTAAAAAAATGTCACTTCAAAAAATACCTCAAGAAAATGTCCATTGAAAATTAATTCCAACTTCTTAAAAAATGTCACTTTAAAAAAGCCTCTAAAAAAATATCACTTTAAAAAATACTTCCAAAAAATGTCCTTTGAATATTAAGCCTAAAAAGAGTCCTTTCGAAATTAAGCCTAGAAAGATTCATTTGAAAATTAAGCCCAAAACCTCTAAAACAATGAAAATTAAGCCCAAATCCTTTAAAAACAAAATACCTTAAAAAACAATGAAGCCCAAAAAACATCCAAAAAATGTATCACATACCTCCAAGAAATGTTCTTTGAATGTACCTCCAAGAAAAGTCATTAAACCCAAAACAATCCTTTGCAAAAATGTCCTTTGAATGTACCTCCAAGAAAATTCCTTAAACCCAAAACATTCCTTTGCAAAAATGTCCTTTGAATGTACCTCCAAGAAAAGTCCTTAAACCCAAAACAATTCTTTGCAAAATCAGATCAAGACCTTTGCAAAATTAAACCAAATGTGCGAAAATAATGAATGCTTTTATGTCAATTTATATTGCTACGAAATGTTTTTTTGGAGGGGCTTCGTTGTATTTTCCGGCCGACGGAAAGTTAGGTAAAAGTTCGGCCAAAATTTTATAAAAAATTTAGCCGAACTTTCATGTCGATAGACTTGACAGGCCGTCGATGCAAAAAACAATTCGGCCAAACTTTTTTTAAGAGTTCGGTCGAACTAACACGTTTGTAATTATGCAGAGCCAAGCTATGAATACATATCTTCAACCTTGGACTGATTAAACTCCATGAAACATTCCGAATTGACTTTCGGAACCAAGACAAGCATTTTCAGAATTCAATCTACTTTCAGGAAATATAACTTTTATGGAATTTCATAAATATTTACTAATTTTAATTAATTTTGTAATAAAACGGGTGCAAACAATTTTTGAAGGTCATTATGATTTCGATGAAATCTAGCAATTCTATATCTCTCGAAATACAACGTAGAAAAAAATTGAAAAAAATGATGGTGCATTCACAGCTTCATGCCGTGTCTGTCGTAGTGGTTTCAGATTTTATTTATATAACTTATACGTTAAGAGCTTTATGGCCATCAAAGAAAAATATTCAAAAATATCAAGTTTTTTCCATGTTGGATCAGCTCAAAAATCTAAGGTAAGTGCATGATCATATCATCATGTTGCTTCGTAAATATGGCCAAGTCATGGACTCTGCTCCAATGGTTACATAACATCTCAATCAAAGAACAGCAATGCATATTAACATGACTTCTCATGAACTCCTCGATTTTAAAACACACACACCAAAGAAACGTCATAAGCTGACATATGAAATACAGCATTTCCAAAAAAATACCAGTATATAGAAAACTAATGAAAATTTCTAGCCTAACTATATTTTCATCTGCAAACGAAAATTAAATAGAAAATTTGTTTTGGCTTGCGTAGTTGAAAGAACCAGAAAAAATTTCGACTTTTTTTTCTCAGAAAGTGAAACTGTAACATCACATTTCACCTCCTCAAAATATAAAATAAACACTAATTACTATACTTTTTTTAAATTTAGATTTTACATAGATATATATCAAATGTATATATATATATATATAAAGATTTGCAGTGACACTGTATACTCTATTTCATGATACAATACATATACAAATGTGGCAGCCTATGAATAATCACATTAATATTATGTCTTTTAACATATTTCTCCTCACTGTTGGTTTTAAGAGTTTTAATTTTGTTTTAAGCTGCTCATCGTACATGAAACGTGTTAAGTATGTTCCTTCCTCCGTATTTAATTTTGTTTTTAAACTTATTTTTTATGTGCACATCGAGTTTTCATTGTCCAAAGGTTTTAGTAGCCATTGAGATAGTCCTGCGCGACATGTCGCGTAGGTTAGAATGCTGTTCATAGCTCTTTTTGGGAGCTTAGAAATTTTCGTTGTCCGTCATGGTCGTTAAGGATGTGAGTAAGTTGAATTTTCATTGTGTGGATGTCATGAGGATATTAGGTTAGGACTCTTTTCTTACTTTTCCAAAGGGTTTGTAGAGGAGGTCCATTGGAGAACTCTGGCACCAATAATGATAGAGCCAGCCCTGAAGGGGAAGAGGATCAATAGTTTCTCGCTAAGAGACTGAGGAGTTATCGTGGAAAGTTGGAGGGAACCTTTCCAGAGTTATATGGTTGACACATGATAACGATGTGACACCGAAACTCAGAAAGGAAGTGGGAGAGGGATGTTACGACGAAACGTTCGCGCATCGATAATGTCGCATCGAGTAATACGTTGTGTGTGTTTATGAAAGCAACGAAGTCAAGAAGAAGATGAGATTTCGGTACAAAGCCATTATTAAAGTATTTCTAAAGCTACGAATAATGATCATCACGAGAGGAAAAACAGAATGATAGTTATGGGCACGCAAGGCAACCTCACATGCACTGCCTACCATTCCTCGCCATGCTGAGAGGAGCGTAACACGGATAAAGCATGCGAGTACGATGCTCGATTGTGGATACCTCTATGCAGTGCAGTGCTTCCGTTCCCGTCTGCCATTACCAATTGCTTTCAAATCGAAGTCCCAAACACTCGCCTCGCTCCTTGGACGAGAGCTACTGAGTTAGTAGTAGACCTTTCCTTGCAAGAGTACACGCAGTAGCAGCAATGGCGCTTCATCACCGCAACATCGATACAGGAGCCATAGAAAAATAATCAGTTACGATCTCTCGAGGAAGCAAAGGAAGAAGTTATTTTCACATAGCATTTTATTTTACTGCCCAAAACAATGCCACAAATCTCGCAGACCATGACATGAATGGCATGCTACGGAGTAAACGCTTGTACTTTTTCCTCAAGTTTTTGCACATGCCTACTTCCTCTACTATTGCATTCATTATTTTTTCTCTTTGTAAGATGTCTTTTATCGAGATTAAACTCTCAAAAAAATTTTGAGGCTTATCCTATTCATATCTCAAAAATTATTTTGATTTAAAGTAGCAGTAATAAGGTTCTTCTCAAAACTTGTTGAGGCTGGGCAATGTATATATTCCATGTGGCAAGCCCTTCTTCGATGCTACATGAATAAGTGTACTTCGTTGATTTTTTCATATGATAGAAAAATTACTGGGATTTCGATGGCGTAATTTACTAAGTCGAAACCTAGAGCACGAAATTATCTTACTATTTGACAAATTTTCTCGATGTTTGCAAAATTTTCATTTGAGAACAATATTTCTTTGTTTCGTCACATTATGTCAGTGAGTCACGTGAATAATTCTTTGTGGAGAGGAGGAAACTAGTTTGAGTGGTTTTTCCATTTGGACCATTTAGGAAGCATTTGTTTTACTCAACATTATTCTGATCCCAACTAAGCTAGCATGGACATTTACTCGTTGTCCTATTCACAACCGGTAGGGAGGGCTTTTTATCTCACACAGGCCGATTTCTCATCGTTGGAGTCATTCAGTGCACGAGCATCGGAGTTTTCCCACACTTGCCGACACTATAAACAATCTGTGGACATGGATAGGCTTCCCTCAATGCCATCAATACTACGATGTTTCCCAAATTCTCGTATAGCGAGGAATCCTATGTTTCCCACTGTACTCAACTCAGGTTTGCACTCGATAATAATCACATACACTCACGATCACGCAAGTGAGATTCACAAGAGAAACCACCGGTAACTATCTCTTCCTTGCCTGCCACGAGAGACTCCCTCATGAAATGCAAAAAATCTCAGTATCAGACGACGGAGAACATTAAAGTGCGTGCAAGCTGTGACCCTGCAAAGGATCTATGTTGCTCAAGCTCTAGTTACGAGTCCTTACAATGGTGGGGTAGTTATCGAGCGATATAGTAATAGGGTTTCTGGCGATCTACTTTCACTTGGAGGTCACAGAAAAGAGATGCCATCAAATTGCACGAAAAATCTCTCTTTCCCTTGCACTTTTTCCTGAGAATTTTAAGATCATCCCTAACTAAGAGACTAATTCGATAAGACCGTATCTTTGAAACCAAGCTCGTCATAATTTTAGGTGTAGAGGACCTAAGCTACTTTAGGAACGCCTCGGTTTTTCAAATGGCACTAAGCGTCAACTGCAGCATCTCGACAGTCGAAATCCACTTTCATTCTCTTCTTCTGTAAAATCTGGATTACAGCATGGTCCCCTGCCACTTTCCAATGATCTCGCCTAGGAGATACGATTTGCAACCTCATGACTAGGTTCAATGACCCAAAGTGCCACATAGGTGCACGAAGAGGTATGTCTCTAATTCTTTTATTCACGGGATTTCCGGGAGGACGATTAAAAGAAGGCAGGCACTTACAGGTCTTAGGGACCGTTTCTTACTTTTGTTTGGAGGCGGCATTTGACAAGTCCAACCGCCACAAACTCTTGGTCTGAGGATTCTAGAGTCAAATGTATCTGTAAGCCTAATATCGATCGATTTGGATAGATGTAAACTCCTAAACGCGTTTGACAAAAACGTAAGCAAAGTGAAAGTGGCTGTCTCATTCAACTGTGATAGTGTCGACATGTAAGCTGGTGATCGTGAGCTCATTGAGCTGTTGCAGAAACGAATTTACACCTTTTCACGTCATTTATTACTTCGCATAGGGTATCTTCACTGGTGAATAGTGGTCATTATCAGTGCAGTCAAATGAGCACATCGTGCCTAGAATTTGATGTGAAAATTTCTCTATCATGCTTTTTTTCTATAGAGTGCTATATAACATTCCACCACTCGCAACCTTTGGCCAATGTTCATGCATCTGTAATTCGCCATACCGCATTTTGAGGAAATGCAGGTATACAATTTACATACCTTGTATTACGCATCGACAACCCAACTGCTTACCATCGAGGAGCATACTCATTTCATAGAAAGACAGGGATGGACACATGTTTCTTTCAATGTCGTATTCAGCGCATAATACGATTTCGCAAGAATATATCCAAATAGTGTTATATATCCTATGTATGTCCAATGTAAGGAGCCTGAAACAACTCTAGAAAGCCTCTAATAGAACTCAATATACTTGTTTCTCTCCAGTCCTCAAAGCACTCATCACTCAGAATCCATCTGCACAGATGCATAGACACGTGACTTGAAGACATATGTTCTACTCCTACCACACATGTACATTGTTGCTAGATAAAAATGAGACCTGATCCTTCACATAACGTATATTTTGTCTTCTCTAGATCCCCATATCATTAGTTAAAATTATAGATTCCCAGTCATGATGCCATATGCTTTTAGAAGTACGACTCACAACTCGAGACTGCAAATCATCGTGCATAAAAATGACCCAAGTCTATAGCCAACGAGAAATGGTGAAAAGAACTGGATGGATAAAAAAATTCTAGGACGGCTACTAGGACATTATCCCTGAGGAGCAACGCTGCATACACCAACCTTAATCAGATACTACGAGTGAACAATATTTTTCCCATGGTAACTAAATCTCTGAGGCACAAAACAAATCATAGGAGCATCAAAGTTTTCTGCTAGAATAAATGTTACATGGCCTGAGTACAAAAGTGCAGTGAAATTTTCTGCCTGTAGCGTGGCGTAATCTCCAATCTAAAATGAAGTTTCCTCTTTATTAAAAAAATTTTAAGCTTGACAAATCCATAAAAATAAAATTATCAACCTATCCTCAAAGTGGCCATGGGTTATCCTTTCATCATCAAAACTTCTGCAAAGAACCATTAAAAAATCCACATTAGAATAGGTTTAGGCTAAGCAACCCTTCCATAGGTAGTTCCTCTTGTCAACTATGGAGAAATGAAATGGATAAAATTTATTTTGGTTGATTTATATATTGTTACAAGATGCTTTAGCAAAAGATCCAATGCAAAAGCCACTTATCCTCATTTGGAGTCTTTAGTGCTTAGCCAGCACCAGTTTCTGACGTCAAATCTATCACCGACTCCTAAATAGGGTTTGAAAATTGTTGACTCACCATGCAGCTATCACCCACCAGGACCATCATTTTACTCTTATGGTTATGCTCAAACCAATAGACATGCATCAAAGCTCCAAAAACTAGCATATTTTTATGAGTGTAAGTAGCAAAGTTATTCACTCTGCAGGAATTCAAATTTAGAACAGCTTGGCGCTAGAAATGCAATTTGGGAATTTTCCACGATGTAGGTATTTTCTCTATTTTGTGAACTCCATTTGGCCTTTAAATTACCTAGCATAGTCGTCTTCGAAAAATTTACCTGAGTCTGACACATTTTAATCTATCTCATGCTTCAAGTCAGACATGGCTATCAGGATGTAGCAGATGCAGAGTCTGAGAGTCCAGGCATCAGATGTTCATGCACCGCAGAAGTCCAGTCCACATTGAAAAAGACAAATATATTCATTTTCACTATATATTTAAAATGTTTCAAAAATTTCTATTGCTAATAATTTTGACCGAAATGGTGTTTGAGAATATGTTCTTTACTATATGCTGAAAGAGCCTTTGGCTTTAAAGAGATGCATACGTGCGTATGCAAGCCTAAGAGCTCATGAATTCCGAGTTCAGGAAGGGTGCCTTGCTTGGAGAGCTCTTTTCATGTTCTACGCACCTTGCATATTTTCAGTCTCTAAGACATAATACTATTTAGGAGAAATAAAACCTCTCAGCTCCACACCTTGCATGTGAGCCTCTTCTCTGGAAAGCTCCTCGGAGGATGCAATTCAACAGCCTTATATGCAAGGCTGGTTTTCTCCTGAGGTTTCAAATGATATACCACTGTCATCCACGCATGCCTAACAGATTACAGCGATAAAGGAAGACATTCCTGGGATTGATGTGAGTCCAAAATGGATTGTCATTTTGGGACTTTCAGTCTTCATCAACCATGCAAACCATCGAACAATGGAGAGGGTGTGCTCGAGGAGAAATTGATTCTGATGACAATGTTTGCATTTACATTCATACAAACGACTACTCAGTAGATATAGTATGGTTACTAAAGGAGAGTGGCTACAAGACACCATATTGAACTATTTATATGCCTGTTTGGAACACAAAACAACAAAACAAAATGACATTGTGAGAAAGCAGTGCTATGTAGTCTCTGTGCTGACTTTATGCTCAAAGCATTTAGCACATATCATGAGTATTAGCCTACTAAAGTAGCTCAATTTATAAGACATGCACCTCACTACAGATACTTTCAACATATCTCGTCAATTAAAAGGATTAGCTACGAAGTGTTTTGAGCAAGTGTGTACTTTCGTACAACCTAGTTTGAAAGAGACTTGCGAAATTCACTAGAGAGTGCATTGCCATAAATCCAAAATGATAGAGGAAGTGAAGTACATAGAGATAACTCATGAAAAGCATGCAAATTTACAGGTACATACCTATAGATAAAGGCTACCTACAAAGTGATAGTGTATACCTCTCAATGAAAAGGAGGCTGAGGTTGGGAACATATGTCAATTTACCAAAAGCTAGATGCTACACAGAGCATTCGATGGGTAACAACAACTTCCTCGGAAGGGATGTTAATGTTGAGAAGGAAACGGTTCTTCTCATCTCGACAGTAGGAGAATCGGCTACTTGAGTCACCATCCGGAATTCATCTACGTTTGATCTTGCTCACTACTCATGTCCTCATAATCAAGAAAGTCACCTTTGGGTCACCAATCTTCCCCAAATCATCCACCTAGCTTTCCTCTATCATGCACCTAAGTTTCCTGGGCAGAAAGTAAAGGGCTAATAATTTTGAGATTTGATGGTCACATGACATCAGACTTACACTCATGGTCTCCTTTTTGTCTTGTGCAGAGGTTGGAGAGCTATATAAGTTTTCTCAACCGCTCACCTGATATTTCCTTCCATTTTCATACATCACGTCATGCATCCTTCCATATTACTGGGTTACCATGCCTAATAATCGTATGACCTATCACTTTCTAGACCAGAATTCATTCCTTCCATTATGCATGCATCAGCCGGGCTGTCATCACGAGGCCTAAATCTAGCATCACATACCTAAGGAAAGAAGCAAACCAAATTCCCTACCTTCATGGAACCACAAGCCAGCATCGCGTAGGAACAAATTATTTCCCTAGAGATTTTATCGGTGTGAAAGGTGGATCTTTTACATTCACATTAGCATGAAAATTGACATATTTGAGAAATGGTATCTCTCCCAAATACAAGTAAAACAAGTTTGTGATATGAATATTCAGGTTTTGGAGTTCAGTTGTGTTTTCCTTAACACGAACAATGCCAAAGCCATCATTGGCACAGACCTATCCGCGAGTGAGTTTGTGTTTCTGTGTGTGGGAGTATGCATATTCGGGGAAGATGTTGAAAATGGAATTTGGAATATTTTCTGCTCACATTAATATAGAAGGCTTTCAAGACTGTTTTTTTAAGACAAAAAAATATTTTGTTTTAAAGCATTTAATATAATGCAAGATTCTATAATTGCTATAAGCAGACAGAGCATAGGGATACAATAGGATACGTACTATACTACATATCACTAGAGGGGACGATAATTAAAACCTAAATTTCACATGAACTACTGACACATACAATTCAATATTAATTTAAACTACTTTTCAAAGCAATATTTGATTTTCACGTTACTTACTGCAAGGAGATGACAGAGGATTAGAAAATGTGGAGAGAAAACAAGAATAATTTGTAAAAGACGAAAGATGGAAAAGAAAACGATTCTTTCGAAGTTTTCCCATAAATCGACGTGATAGTTAGGTGAATGAGCTAGATTAGAGAACGATAAGTGCAAAACATACAGCATCTTATCAAGCATTTGGAGTTGAGTGCTTGTTCACCCTAGGAAAATAGAACAAACGTGGCAGTTTTGACCAAGTCATTTATTGGATTAATTCTTTATGATGGATTATGTGCTGAATCAAAATCATGTTGTTTTTGCATCCTATTTTAGGTAACTGTTCCTCCAGAAGATAAGAAAATATCACCACTACTACACAGGCCAATATGATTCCTCGAGTCGGTTAAACTGCTTAGAGAAAGTCAGTGATGGTAGCACAGTAGAGGCTTCAGTAAGTGGTGCTCTTTTAAGGTTTTGGAGAAGGAGGCACTAGCGACTTGCACATTATGGTAAAGTAACTCAGAAATATGGTTAGATTTCTGGACTCGAGAAGGAGTTCGATACACAGAAAGAGATCAGCTGAGAGAGCTTTACATCTATTTTTCCCAAAACATCCCTACCCATAACCACAAGAAAGCAGCATCCTTTAAAATGCTTTAGTTGTTTCTCTGCTCGAAAGACCTATTTTCCGCACAGATACATTGTGGATTTTCCCACCTAGAAACCAGATATCAAGTTATTAGAAATACTCACACCATCAAAGCCATCAGCATAGTTCTACAAAGGAACAGCAAATGTCATGTGTGTTAACAGTACTTGAAGCTCTACCTCTAAACTAGTTCTGATGGTCGGATAGGTGACAGTGAAAATGGGTGTCACTTTTAATTCGATTAGGGAAAACAACATTTTCAGCACTGGACCTGTCTAGTGCGTGGAACCTACAAGGTCCAAGATACATGCGCTCATCCATGTGAGAAAATTTTCAGCATGGTAGCCATTATGAGTCAGATCTGGTTCTACCGCATGGTGCGCATAATTTGCCTCAGTTTCTAGTGGTTCTGCCAGCGCTATGCCTGCACAGTAGTATTCTACCGTCAATTATAGCACTCCTGAGATAGTCAATCTAATTATTTTTCCCATGTGCAGGAGTGCCAAATCTAGCTGCATACATGTCTCTCATTGACGCTATTTAGTACTATGAAGTTTATAACAGCATTTTCCCTATATGGAAAATTAATTTTTGTTGTAATAATCTCTTTTTCATATCAAACTTCAAAAATTACAATAAAATATGGAGGATATGTGGCACACCTCGAGAGCACAATCACGACCAAAGTTCTGTCTGGGAGGAAGGCACTAGCTAAATATCAAATCACAAAAATCAGAGTTATATATACACGCTAGGCAGACCAAAGCAGTAACTGGTCTAGGAAACTCTCAAAACAGCAGAAAGGAATATGAAACATAAAGTTTCTAATGATGATCACTTTTAGAAGGAATGCAGACTCCAAGTGCACAAAGAGGCTTGAGTACCTTAACAATGAAAGATAGAAGAGACACAGGCAAGACACATCCACCTCCGACATGCGGGCATTAACTGATGCCAAGGACACAACAGTTTGAGGAAAACAAAGTATATGTATGAAAAGGCCTAGAAGCATGCTCATCCCGATAAAAACCCAAATGATCCGCAGGCGCTGCAGAAAATTTTCAAGTATTTGGAGAAGCTTACTTTCAAGTTCTGGGCGAGGCTAGAGCAGTGGGAAACATATGATGCACATGGGAAAAGAAGGTGTATCCACATGGAAAAGACACATGAATCCGCTCATCAACACTTTTTGCGTGACATTTGCAGATGCACGTTGTTTGAACCTACTATAGGCTAGCTTGCTGATGGCTTTCAGCTGGCTTCTTTTGGAGGTGTTTAATTAGAAAGAGTGCAGCAACAGAAATAAATACGAAAACTATAAGAGAAGATGAAGGTTGTCCAGACTAAAGGAAGAAAGCTCTTTGCACGTATTTTTGAAAGATTGTCGATGTAGTACCAGGTGACATGGAATGGTTTGCTACAATGTGAGCCTAAATCCTAGGAGGTCACGGCTCAACAGTTAAACTTTTCATAAAGGCAAATGTCTTGCCGAGAGTGGTTACATATGCACGACAGCGTGAAAAGGAACTTGGAATATGAAAGAGCCTACATATTTGGAAATGTACCATTTACTAACCGAATGGTTTTGACAAGGAGCATTTTGACAAAAATCTCAGAGTCACTCAAATAACAGGTGTTTTCATTACTACACCATAACAAGAGTACCTGAAATTCTAGCCTTTGTACGGATGATGAATTATTTTGAAGTACTAAATTTGGAAGCAAATCTATAGCCGAGCGAGATATTTTATGATTAAATTTACTCAGGAAACTATAAAAATGTGTGCTGATCATTTAGAGAGTACCTCTCATACCATGAGACTCCAACTTCAGCGCTCACCTTTGCTCCTCACGCAGGTCCTCATGTAGTCACCATTACTGCCTTTGGATGTTCAAGATCAATTTATTAACCTTTCCTATGCCAACACCACCTTAGGCACGCACAAATAACCATTTTCGAAGCACCAAGGGAGTGGGTTCCCGCAAAGTATGCTGATATCCAAGTCGTTGTCAGAGGTTTGATCAGATAAAAGCTAGTGTTAAATATCTCATGCCAAATAATGTGGAAGAAAAATGAGTATCGAAAGGGCCCTAAACGGTAACATGCTTCAACATGAGACGTAGCGCTCTATATGGGTGGACGTCGCATTTTTGATGTACATCCGGAATTTTGAATTTTCTACTATCTAGTTTGGAAAGTCAAAGTGTGGTAGTCATTTTAGAGCCTATAAGAGGTCCATGCGATGTAACATAAGTTAAACATGATGGAGTCAAGTCAATTTCACGTAAATTTGGTGTCATTTAATAAATGTTTTTCAAAAGGTTAAAGGTCGGATGAGGGAAATGTGGCGAACGATTCAAACTTCCTAGATTTTGTGTTTAACGCTTTGTAGATATTTTCGAATCGCGTCTTAACATAAAAGGATTCTCTGATCTCCTTGGAGCTAGCACCGAACCATGTCATTTGGTATCCTGTAAATGTAATGAAAGAGGGTTTATGGGGTAGTATTGTTGGGAAGTTTTAAAAACCATCGTAGCAGATTTTTGCGACGGCTTAATACGACTAAACGACATTTTACAAAGAGATTCAGTGGTAGTGAAAAGTGGTATGTAACGCAACTCTATCATGTGATTGATAATATATTTCCATGTTTCTTCTCTGAGCTAAATCTGTGTTAGGCACAGGAACATAATTCTTGAGGGCATGTTTTATATGATTTGGAACTAATGTTTAATGTCTTTCTGTAGATGAACTCACATTCCTTGACTCTCACTCACACTGCTGCTGTTCACTACTGCTCACATCATTCCCTTCCATCGACCCATCGATTGTACATTCAATTTCACACCACCTTTGCTCTTGTTTTAAACTCGTACACCTTCATCATCGGATATAGTCATAGCTGCAGCTCTTCGCCTGTGAAACCTCTATCCAACAAACCCTAAAATACAAAACACCTCACTATGCTTTAAAACCTCAGCCTCCAAGATCATGTTTTTAGTCGTTCCTTTTGTTTGACCCATTCAGAGCGCCTCCTGCGAGGTTGGTAGGACTCGATACCAACCTAAAGATGGTCTCGTGGTTACGTATACTAGTCTCTCCTTGATGTGGGCCTCGGATAGTCAAGGTTTAGAGTTTAACATCATCGCGAAGATTTGCTACTGACACACTTGTTGAGTAGCAACTAGCTCAGTACTTAGAAACATTAGCTATGGCTATTTTAGATAATCCCTTTGGACTTTGCTTGTTCGAATCATAAGTTTGTACGTGATAACACGCAAGAAATTTCATTCTGAATGTGACTTGTTCTAAGAGTATGTTACTTGTCTTTCCATGAATTATATGCCTACCGACTGCATAGTGAAAACCTCGGTTTTTATATTTAAAGCCTTGAGATATTTCTCAAGCTTCGAAATTTTGTCGAGGATTGGTATAGAATTTTACCAGCTTTGGATTCCCTTTACACTGCAAAAGACCATCATAATCGTAGGCCGATACAGATCTCTGCTTTGCAATAGAGCCGAGAGTACTTAGAAAAGAAGATGCATACATTTCATGTTTTGAATGTTGGCTTATAGTGAGAATGCTTTTGTTGACCTTCCGCTTTCACATGAAAGCAAACCCCGGCAAGGAAATGAGTGACTACATGAGAGATGCATAATCGTATTTACTGCCTATAGCATGAAATGGGTGCTTGTTTTTTCCGTGCTTTCATGATTGAAAGCAAGATTTTGTCCCTCGGGCGATCTCTGTCTGGCATTTATGGAATCAAACTTAATACCATTATTATGCGTAGAGGAAAGGAACAAAAAGGATTTATGGTTTATATGCAGTTTGTTTTGTTTGATGCTTGTGTACCTACCAGCCACTTGCGTTTCGGTCCTTTTATATATTCCCATGCGTATTACAGCCTCTTATCATTAGAAGATCATTTTCCTTTCTAACCATTAACCTTGCTTGGTTTCTTAGTAGCTAAAGTTTGGGAAGATTGAGAAAAGGCTGCAAGGAATGGTCGTCAGACTTTAACAACATGGTATTTTTTTGTTTCGGGAAAGTCTCTGATTCATATTTCCAAGCTCAAAACCTCACTCTCAGTATAGGATCATAATTGTCCAAAATCACCTGTTTCTCACACACTAGTGGTTCTGGGCAAAGAAAATTGGAGAGTGGAAAATTGAATCGTTTCGAATTCTACAGACTTTCGGCGAACATGCAAATAATGAAACATGGGACATGAGCTTTCAGCAATGTTAAGCGTGCTATCTCAGCAGTACAGGCCATTCTCTTATATTAAACCCTACACAGAATTAAAACAACAAGGTAGTCTCTTTTTCATTTTGCGACATTCCTAGTTAAAATGCCTGTCAGTGAGAAATGACTTTGGACTGTCTTTTGAGAGTTTTGAGAAGTCCGCATGAAACAAAAATAAGATCCTCATTGATGGGCGTTGAAAGGATGCTAAGTCAAATGAAGTATATACCATCCAAAAGTCGCATCATGCTCCTCATCTCACGGAGAGAGAGGAAGAGCAAATGACCCTTATGGCGATTCTATAATTTTTTGTTTTGTTAAATGAACAAATTCTAGTTTTTAATTTTTGATGATGCCTAAATAAGATTTTGTAGACGTTGCAAATTTCATGCTATATACACTATTCCCTATGCTCGAGTGCAGGAAGAGAGAAGTTCCCGCTCTCCGAATTTTGGGGGTAGATCAAATCAATGCACTACTTATGAATATGAGAAGACCAATGAGTCAATGTCTTTAACTAAAATGTGGCTTTGCAGAAAGTAAATGTAAAGTTTATTTAATCAATATTCACCGATTAATATTTAATCTATAGATTCTATATTCGTCCTTTTAGGTGGAAGCTTGATTTTGTATATTGATATTTGCTAGAATCGTTTTGTTCTCCAGTGTTAGTGGCTTTCCAACTCGTTTTAGCAATTTATTTTTATGTATTGATATTCTTGGAAGTATGTTGTTTTGTTCTTCGAGTTGGTGCCATCGACTTCAATCTAAAGGCTGGAATTTTGGCTGCACGGGATGCCTAAAATTTCAACCAAACCAATAATAATGTGTGGGGAGGGATGTTTCAGAGCTCTCCGGGACATGCAGCATTCACACTTTAATTCCAACAGTATGCATCTTTAAACATCTTTTTCAAGGCTTACGGCTTGAACATACACGAACATGGTGAACAATAAAATATGTTGTTTTCTGGTGTTAATGTTTTCTGATAATTAAGAATATGCAGCTTTGACGGAGTCGATCAAATGTGATGCACACAACATGAAAAAGGTCAATGAGTCAATATTTAACAAATGTGCCTTAAAAATATCTTATTTATTGAATTTACGCCAGAGCTACTCTGGTAGACTTTACTCAATCATGCAATCCACCACCTAATGTAGAACAAAAATACAACAAACGATAGTATTTAGGTATGTGTTTCAATGATAAGGTATGTTGGTAGGCCAAGGGCGAAGTATGACTTGTGTCATCAAATATTTTAGCCAAATACCTGAAGAATAAGAAATATGATTCATGGCTACCCTCTAAACCACTAGTGGCTAAACGGTATTGTTGAAAGGCTTTTAATCAATTTTTTGGAAAAGTTAATATAGAATACGTACTTTTTCTGTACACACACATATGCATCCCATACATAGCATCGATTGAAAAACAATGTAGATGCAGTGATACTAGCTAGAGAGTGCCCCACGTTATAGTGTGTGACCATTGCATACAAGAGCTATTGCTGGAGTGTACATGTAGAGGAACTTGTGGTCTACAAAGAGTGGAATGAGACTTCTGATTAGGAGTCAAAATTCACATGTAGGCATCCACAGAGAAATGTTTTCCATCTGACGGTACTGATGTTTCGACCAGCATTGTGAAAGTAATGTTTCCAGGAGGTGCAACATCCCTTTAAAAAGGTCTCGGTCCTTTCTTAAAAGAAATGTTATGTCTTCAAAAGTAAGCCCAGCATCTCACCCAAAAGAAGTGGAAGTACCTCCACGAACACAGCGCACGTCAAGCATATGTAAGCCAGCTTCACTCAACGTCCTAAAAATGAGGAAGGTTCGATCCAAGTCAAGGTCATGCAAAGACATCAGCCACATATATGTCACTAAGTGAAATGCTATTGCTGAGTTGAGACAAAAGTTACGTGCAACACATATGTTAGAAAAATGGACATGTCAAAAATGTAAATGCCACCTAGGTAGATAATGTGCAAAACTTCAGCACTCCAAACATCACAATGACTCATGGACTTCCACTAATTTTCCAAGACTAGCCCTATAGGAAGGTCCCTTCAATGACGCCCCATATTACGTGTGCTTCTACCCTAAGACCAGAAGTATGTCCCAAGAAAGCCCACCAAGGAGCAATACTGTGGGTAAAAATCACATGGATTGTCATGCAGGACGTTCACTGCATGCATGACCCACATCGAGTGCCTATCCTCGTGGAGGACACTTATGCGTAGTTTCTGCCTTTCCTGGGCAACCTGTGCTTTCCGCATCTTCATCCACCATTTTTCGTGCTTATTTGACTCTTCTTGGCTTGAATTTTTATTTTCTTCTTCGCTCTAGTCCCTTTTTGACTATCCATTATTAATGGCCTGTAGCTTTAGGGTGAAGTATCCTCAAAAAATGGTGCATTGAGTAATGCTTGATTTTCCTTTAGATTTTTTCCTTTTCTTTATCTCTTTATTATTCATGCTTTTGGTAGCCTGCTTTTTTTTAGCATTTTGATTTTATTTATTTTTTATTAATTTTCAGGTACATCAACCTCACATATTTGAATTCCTTCCTTTTTATTGCGTGGTATTATGAAAGCATGAACCTATATTGCGACGTACATGAAAACCAACCTCCAAGTGTGGGGAAATCGAAAGCATCATCAACCTATCGAGAAACCAGGGGATGTTATGTGGACTTCATTCTGTTGTTTGTGTTTCCAGGATGAGTCGGAGAATTTTTCCCTCTAGTTACCCTTATATGTGAAAGGTAACATGACCAATATTCTTGCAACTATACCTTTATGACTACGCTTGTGGGGACCGTTCACACTCCATGAGAAGGTTTTCTACATTCTGCAATGCAAACTGCAAATTTACGGCCACTCCATAGCGTTCTTATCCTCCAAGGGACATAACCTCTGAAAGGACAATAGCCTTTATTGACAACAAGAGGAAGCATTTGCTCCATGTTTCTAGGTTGATGCGAAGCGGCCCTTGGTTTTCAGGTATTTTCTTCTGTTATTGTCGACATTCTAACAACGGTGACGATGAAATGTGTATATAAGAGTTCCATTGCGGACGTGAGAAAGACTAGTGTAGAATCTTAAGCGCTGTTTGACACACATATGAAACAGTATGTGATGTGGCCTTGCCGACGTGAAAGAATTATCCCATGCTAAGACGTAAGCATGAGCTCGCTTACTACCCTTTCTTGTTATTGTGAGTCCCACATACTTATGCTAGCAAAGGAAACCTTTCAAAGAGATAGATGCTTGGGAGTGACGTGAGGTGTCAAAATGTCCATTGATGTCTATTGATTCATGAGAGTCAGACTTTTTAGCTGCACCAAGTGCTTCATTCACTGAGACGATATGCTCTCGAAAGGCACATGTTAATGCAGGTCGCACTTGGAATGCTGAGTCTGTAAGTCGAAAGTAGCAGATTTTATTTTTATGTTAGAGAGAAAACACCCATGTCCTATGCGCATGAGGCTGCGAAAGAAATAATATTCCATCGTTATACCGTAATGAAATATTATATATATGTAAGAAATATTGTGTGTTTCTTTCGCAAATCCCTTTCCAAATATATTTTCAAAGGAATGAGGCTGTGAAAACATTTGCAGCCATTTTTAAATGCACTCATTAAAACAAGCCACAGAGCTCTCATAGGTGCTGGTTGGCCTAGGATGGTTGGACGCAGTCCCCAAGGAATGGCACTGGCTCTCGAAAAGCGAGCAGCCTGCCCAAAGCCACCTCTTCCCATCATCTGCATCCACTTTCCGGAACCAAAGGATTCTCGTCGGTTGCACGAGTGCACCATATCGGAGTGAAACTACGACTCCTCGAACTCTGAAACCTCAAAAATGTGGCCAGGAAGCTATGTTGCATGTGCATGAGAGTTTCACACTGAAGGAAAAGTCACCCTCTTAGAAAACCACAAAACATTGAATGATCACACTGCACAACAGTACCAGCACCCATCGCCATCTGCATTTCATAGCTATTGAAATGATTAAAGCTAATTGGATGCATTAAAAGAGACTAAACCAATTATAAGGGACATGAGCCAAAGGCGATGGCATATGCTTGAGGTCGCGGAAAATCGACTGAAATGTTTCGCTTATGATGGAGTACTTTTTCATAGATTGTAGGTGATGGCATGTAGTGTTTAACCCTAGAACACATCAACACAATAAACTCAAGTTCAACTACTGGGTAAGCACAAAGCCTCAATTGATGTTTAAAACTTAAAAGTTTGGCCGTAATTTGATGAGGCCCTACACACTAGTGCTGTGAGTTTTCGCAAAAGTGCCAAGTTGGAGTTCGTATCACCCTCGTCGTGAGACAAAATGATGTACCCTTATTTTTAGAGTCATACTCATGGAATGCATGGAATTTTGAGTATTTTAAACTGCGGAAAGTGCTGCGACCATGAAATTCCCATGCTGCGGATGCTAAATCATATATATCAGGTATCATTTGGAAGAGGATGGGAGAATAGCGGTGTTTCCATTCGGACATTTCGCTAAATCACAACGCACAAAGTTGAGAAATGGTGGTTGCTCTCTGTAATACCCCATTTTGATGCCTACAGTAGATGACATACACTAGCCATGCCATAAAAAATAATGATTTGTTTTAATTTATTCAAATAGTTGGAAGGCCATGTACAAAGGCCCTTTATTCGCAAAAGTAAATGTGTCTGATAAGGTACCTGTTCACAGAAAGGGACCCTACGAAGTAAATGTTTTAACTAAAAGGGGTAAAAAGTAACATACATAAGAAAATAAAAGTGAACCTATTGTTTAAGCTGCTGCTTACTCGCACTAAAATATTTACCTACATCTTTGGAAGTTGATTTTTAGGTGCAAGTCTCCGAGCCGATGTGATAAAGCATCACTCCCCTCACTTTGTGTATGAGGACATCTTTCACTGAAAATTTCTGCGAACAAGGCTTTAATGCAAAACACATGAATTTGACATATATCCTAAATGTTTCCCGGATCTTAAACACTACGAAATTTTCATCCTTCCGAGTTGATTTTATGGAAATGCAAAGAAATACTAAACGGTGGCAACGGAGCAAAATCACAAAGTCGCTTAACAACCCTAGTCATCATGGAAATCCAAAAAAAGGTGCCAATATAAAGCTTCTAAGTCAGTACTGCATATGATTACATGCTACGATAATGCTCCAGATGCTAGTGATATTAAGCCATATATGGAGGGCATTTTGCATTTTCATCCCTTCTCCCTCACATAAGGAGACCACTTGGGACTATGTCATAGGCAGTAACTGCACTAGAGCACTGAGTTTGTCAGCTAGTTGTATTAAGACAAAGGAACAAATAAACACAAGCCTTACTTTGAAAGCACTCCAAAATGTAACAAATGGGTTTCCAACGCATGCAGTCTTTGCCCTCTAGGTTCTCCAATATAAACCCTAGTAACAGCACGATAGAGTGTTATTTCCCCCTTGATTTTGTTCATAAAACTCTTCTTTAATTATTGATAATAAACGATGATAACAATGCCTTCTGCCAAACACTGCCCAGGAAACCACTCCAAAAGTTTCTTTCACATATCCATGAATGGCTCACCACTGCTGGTGGTATGACGTGCATGCATACAGAGTTACCTCGTTAATGTGAATGGTGTTTTGCTGCTGGTAGACATGTGCTAACACTCACGAACTGAAAGGATTTATATCTTGTGATCTTTGTGGTCATTATGGCTTTGGAATGGCTTTGCACAAATTAGAGGAACTAACCATTGACATATAAGACAATGCTAGAGGAGCCTACTCACCATCACCTATCTATATATATATTACACACACACCTCCTCTTGTTTTCCTCTTTCCAAAGAAACCTCACTGTATTTTCTCTCAGGAGAACACCTCATGGGAAAACTCCTTAAAGTATTTTTCCTGCTGGGTCCATCTGGACGGTGAATTTGGCAAGTGCAGAGTGGCCCTAGTCTAGGAAGTTTCTCTCTGGGAAGGAAACTGGGGATGAAGAGATGCCCAGCTGCAGCCTCCCTCAACTCTCACAGTAGAGGTGTCTCACATTTCCTGGCTCATGATAGCTTTCTGTACATTTAAAAGCTTTACATATCACTGATTTAATTATGGTTGTTTCTTGAATTAAAAGGACATATATTAGAAATTTCAAAAGCGAGGCTATGGAAAATTTTGCGACTGTCACTAGAACACCTAGAGCTATATCAACAACATAAAACAAACTTTCTCATGGCTTTAAAAAAATACATCATTATAAGAGAGAGAGAGTCGATATATGCATGCTCCGTGAGAGAATTTTGTAGCTAAGTTTCATGAAATGGAATCATTTGCATGCCCAATGCCGAGACTCGAAAATGGTCCAAACACCTCGCCATCCCGCCACGATACTGCCTCTTTCAAAGGCCAAACAGCTATCTTTGTTCCGTAAACCGCGCTATGTGAGACAAAGAAGTGTGAGGAAGGTTTATCAGCTTAATCAGTTGTATATTATCGTGGGTGGCTATAAACCAAGTGACAGAGTGTTGATGTTTCCATTCCATATCATATATATACATATGTAAATTTTCTTTTTTTCAAGGAAAAATTCATGAGGAAAACCGAGGATGCTTCTCAACAATTATGGATGACATCCATAGCACACTCCGCGTGTTGATAGACTAGTGCAACTTACCTTAGGAGCCCAATTGTGGACTTTCTTGCATAGAAAAATACCCACTACACATGATGGCACAATGGGTTGAGCTAACCCCTCGTGTGTGTGTATTTAACAAGCAAAAATAGTGCACCACAAGTGCAGGTGGCCTAGGAATAAAGGCACTGATGCAGGAAACATTTGTGCACGAGCAGAGGACAACATTGCATGGTGGATCATCATCGTTTCCTATCGCTGGCCTAGCGTAGCAGCATCAAAGCTTTGAGCTACGATGATTGACTCCTTTGTAGCCATCAATGTTATGAACCAAATGGTTGCTTGTTCGGGAGCTGGTTTCCTCGCCCTTTTCTTTATAGACGTTTTAGCCTAGAGACGCAGGGACCAGACTTCCCAAACACCGGGTCATTGTGATGTAGGGACATGCATGAGAGAGGATGTTTAACGTAGATGGTGGTGTCTTTGCATACGTCAACTTTATGTCATGGTCTAGGTTTGGAAAAGGAAATTCTGCTTCCTCGTGAGATAGCGAGGCTTATTCATGTGTACTTAGGAAATCGCCTTTGCTTTTGGTCTCTATTTTTACGTTCTTATTACAGAATTTTCTTGAGATTCTATCATGGGCATCATATGCATGGGTCTTGTTTCCTCATCCAAGGCTTTCATCTATGAGAGTGTGTTACACTCAGAACATGGAAGTATAGAGTTAAAGTGGCATATCTTTTAGATCCTAAAGTTATTCTAAACCGAATATCTTTTTGCTTTGTTTCGTTGTCTAATATTTGCGTCTTTAAATTTAGTACAATATCATATTCGAAAAAAGTTGGCGCCGTACTAGAGCAGAGATTACACATCGCTGATCTGTTCTTACCCTCGCACAAACATATACACCTGCCTAAAAAGTCAAAATACATAAAAACTCAAAATTCACTCATCAAACATAGATTCCAAGTTGGCCTCATAAGTGACTTTGTCTATATATTTACGCAATAAATACCACGCGTAAATATATCAATGATGGCATAAATGGACGCTTCCTTTTCCTCTACCTTCATCATATCGAGGGGAGCTTCGGCTCTTCAATTTTCACTGAGTTGAGAATGCACTGTTTTATCTTCCTCCTTTGGTGCAACCCCGGTGAGTTTCTTAGTTACTTTTATTGTTGAAGCCATGCAGAGATCCTCGTGCGTAAGTTGAGTGAAAATTAAAGCACCACGCTGTTGCATCTCGGGCCTTTACGCTGTCAGATGCAATCGTCTATTTATGGCGAAATTTTATGCTCTATTACATTAAGCAATGCGTGGTTAATGCTTTTTCGAATCGTAAAATTTTACAGGTTACTGCCATTAGAGTGTCCACTTAGCTTGGTTGATCTCTTTATGACGTGCAAGACTCATGTTTCTACTATCCGTGTTGTCCACGGGAACTCTTCCTCCACCTTTCCGCAAACTTAAACGCAAAGAGTGTCCAGTGGCTTGCTATGAGCAAGTTTTGCTTACAGGTATGAAGATAGACCTTAATGTTATTATTAAAATAGGAAACGCAGCGTAGCGAACCATTCAAACTCCGGAACTGACCTTCAAAAGCCCGAAGAACTAATATCCAGCTGGACGTGATTTGACACAAAACGGACTACGAGCCCTTCGGTAACCGCAGAAATTGTACAGCTGCCAAACTACTTTAACAAAAGTTTTTGAAGGAGAAAAAGACCGAGAGGTGAGACACGCCTTTCCATGTTTGCTAGAGGTGGAATACTGAAAGAGTGCTAAAAGCCTACGATAGAATTTCCCTAGAGCCACAGACACACTTCCCACTAAGATTTCCTCCAGTTGTGACGCATCTGAAGCATGTGAACTCCTTCAACTTTCTGTCTTTCCATCACGTCTGCTTTGGTGCCCTCGGGGAGCTGCGAGGAAGTAAGGGAGAGACAGACAGTCAGCCTCTTCGAGGTGCACTCGCAGATTTGAAGTGATACACACCACCATGAACACCGAGACCACCCACAGATCCCAATCATCAGCCAAACATAGAACCATAACCGACTTGGAGTCTTGCTGCACCGACAAATGTCCTTGAATGGAGCTTGCGGGCGCTTGCGTCGCAAGATGTTTGGTTGGCTTCAGCATTAAATGCCTTCAAGCCTAAAATACGTTCATACATCTGCCTAGCAACACGCTGTCAGTATTTTATTTTCTTTGTATATCATTGAACATGATGTTTGGAGGTAGATTAAACCTTTTATAGAAGTAACAATTAGCATACTCATTTATTGTAACCATTATTTGTAAGGTGATATTGCCTTTTCCATGCATACTTGTTTTATATAATGTAATGAAAATATATGTTTTCCTAAGAAAGTAATATTAGTAGGAGAATTTATTTTTATGAATAATTGTGTGGGTTGAGATATTTGTGCAGGGTAGATGTCCAGCTAAGCTTTTCTAGAGAGCGCAGGACACGTTCCTAGGCAGCATAATAATGGAAAACGTGTCCAACTGGAGCATGGCATATAGAAGTACATCAAAAGAAAATAGGAGAGTATCATACGTACAATGATTAAAAAATGGCACTGCATCCTTTGCACTTTCGAAAAAGAAACAATCTGCCCAGTGCACCGATGCCAACTCTCAATGGGCCGGAAAGCCGCCAGGTTCTTGGGAAAAACTCCGGCGATGAATAATGGAAATGACCAGTGCCGGACAATTTCCGGTGTGGTGAGAGTGTGGATGGACTCGCACTCTGTGAGGCTACCAGTGAGCATTGACATTTCTAATCATAATCATTTAAAGGGTGCTAGCTCAATGGAAAGAGCACCGCATTAGCGAAGCGAGGAGGCCGCTGGACTCGCATTCACGGCGTGCACCGTATACATGAAATCACGATACCTGTGGTTATTCGTGGTTTACTCTTTGATTCAGCTACTTTTATCAGGCTGATTTATTTCTAATGGTGAGATATTTTTTCAAGATTCATTATTTTATATTGTCGCTAAAGAGACAAAAGTGATAAAGTATTTCATCTCGAATGTAATTTTAAGCAGGCCCTAGAGATCAATAGTTATAGCACTGGGAAGCCGTGATATCTTTAAAGACAAACATGTATCTTTAGTCAACTATTAACTCCAGAGAGACAAAAATGAAATTATCTCTCCGGAAAGAAAAATTCTTATGTTATATATTTTCTTTATATACAATACTTAAGAAATTAATTTGCATACCCGTCAGCATAATATTTAATACAATGACACAAAGTTTTTTGTTCTGGGTTAAGACAATTTAGTGCCAAAAAATGTCTTAAATAGTGTCTTAAAACCCCCTTGTGTTGTAGTGCTATTAGGTTGTGAAATATGTGAACCATAGTGTTTTGGAATGTACATCAATAGTTGTTTAGGTTATCGTAATGAGAGGGAGAATAATTCCTACAAAATCACTCAAAAAAAGAGGCTATGTAAGTTGTCAATTCAAGATGAATTTGATTTGTGAAGTAAAGTCCATCAATAAACAATGCCAAAATTCCTCATCATGAAGCCTGCCAATCAAAAAATATAAACATCCATGAAAAAACTCACACAGACGAAGCAAAGAATTAACCCAAAACTCCCATTTCAACAAGACATGTCGACATTCAAAGTTTAGGCTGGAGTATAATGTCTTGTACTTCTAGACTATACAAAGTGTTTAAGGTACCAAAGTAAAGCACTAAGGTGAAGAAAAATAAATTTCCATAGCCATTATGTTAGCTTTCTTGTATACATAAGGAAGTGCCTTTGGTGGAAGTGGTCGACTAATCCATAGTTATAGTTGGTGTCACTGCTGTTGGGAGTTGGGGGACGGTAAACGATAAAGCTCCGTTGTTTTATTATAATATCACCACCTAAAAGGATTGGCAAAGTGGCCCTTAATGCATAGGGTAATGAGATTGAAACTCCAAAGAGTCTGAATTTACCAAACCCTTGAATCAGTTGTCATCACATTTTATCTATTAAATATGAGTAATGAATAAGATATCTTTCATAAATTTTACAAAGAGAATCTATAAATTAATTTTAACACAGTGTTTACATTAATATTAATATTGAGAATTACAAATACAACAAATATTATAAATATAATAAACGAGTAGAAGTAGATTTATTAATAGAATAGTGGACTTAATGTTTTGGAATATTATTTCATGTAAATTTTGAAAATATAATAGTGGACTTAATGTTGGAAGAAGGGTTTGCCAAATTATATTAATATTATAATGGTTATTTGATACCTATCAGAATGTTAATTTACTAATGATATTCATAGTGTATTAATGATGAAATATATCTTATGTTATTATTGCTGTTACATTACACTAATATTAATATTAGCTTATATGTAATTATTACATCAATAATAATATTGTTATTAACAATATTTTGATTAATGTATTATTCTTAAATTACATTAATTTAATTAGTAATATTATTATTATAAAAAAATTATAAATAAAATATGGTCAATCGTAGTGAAATCATATTCAAACCGTAGTGAGCTATAGGCCAATCATATTCGACTAAGGTTGAATAAAAAGTCAATGATGGATAGACAATGGCTAATTATAGTCAAACCATGTTCAACAATTGTCAATCATGGTCAACTATAGTTACAATTGTCTTACTAACCATAGTAAAATTGTTAACCATAGTGATCTGTCAAAACATAGTGATCGGGCCTTTAAACACAGAACATGGATGTCGATATTCAACTATCGTCACTTCATAGTCAAACAATTGTTAGAAATATTCACTGTGCTTATTAAAGGATCACTAAGCACACATAATAGTGTTGGAGAGTGATGAAGGTTTATTCTCGAATTGACTTGCTCACCGAAGCGGTTCAAGAGTTCAGCCCAGAAAGGTGGAGCTACATGGAACCCCCCTGCCGCCCAGCCTGTGCCCACCTGTGTTTCAACTTTTTTTTTTAATACCTCTTTTTTAAATGTTTTTAATTTTTTTCAAATGTTTTTTGATTTTTTTTTAAATAAAAATAAATAAATAACAAACTTTTCTTTAAATTGTTATTTTTTATTTATATTTTATGTTTTTTTAATATTGTTTAATTGTTTTTTCATTTCCTTAAAAAATTTAATTTTTTTTTAATTATTATTCTATTTTTTTTTTCTTTAATTCAACAAAATATTGTTTTTTTAATAGTTTTTAATTTGTTTATTTTTTTTTAATGATTTTTGAGTTAATTAAAAAAAAAATGCTTTTTTTTTTTGTTTTTTTAGTTTTCTTAATTTTTATTATAATTTTTTTAATTTAATTTAAGTTTTTCTCAGTCTTTTTAACTAGTATGTTTCTTGTATTTATATTTTTATGTTTTTGTTTTTTAAATTATTGGCTTTAAAATTGCATATGTTCTATTTTTTTAATAATTTATATGTTTATTTATTTACATTGAATCTTTTTTTTTTTTTTTGGGAAAATACTTAAAATGTCGTCATATTTGAATACGAATATAAAATTCATAAAATTTGTTCTATCTTGAATTTTTTTTATTTACATTTTTACATAAAAACATTATTCAATATGTCATTTTTAGTAAAAAGATCGCAGAACACATACTTTTCTAATTAATATCTCTATGAAAAATGTATTTTTTAAATATATTTAAAATTATATTTTTGTTACAATTAATTTATGTATGGATGTGTTGACTAACTATATGTATAAATATATAAAATATTAACCTCCTCAAAATTGTAATGTTATTTTTTTCAAATAATGCAAAAAAATAAAAATTTTCTATCAGAATAATACTGCAAAGAAAATAAAAACACGTGTTTGGAAAACTTTAAAAAGAAACATTTTAGGGATCTAAAAAGAAGACAGAATAAGACAACTTGAAAATGGTAAACATTGAACATTTAAAACAAGACTACACTAGAATACATTATAAATTTGTAAAGCAAAAAGTAGTCCTCTAAAAGAAGACATTTACTGCAGTATTCTCAAAACTAAATACAAAATCACTAAAATTAAAAAAAATGTTCATACTTGATAGATAAGAAAATTTAGGAGTGCCAAAAATGTGCCTAAATAAAAGGGGCATTCTAATAACCAATTTTCAAAATCGCATTTTTTTTTCTACCTCAAAAAAATGGGTAATCAAGAAAAGAAATTATCGTTTGATTTGATAATTAAAAGGTGTTTTTAAAACAATGGAAAAGAAGATAGAGAAGGAAAAGGTAGAGATGGAAGCTCTCACCGAAGAGCAACAAATATTATTTTAACATTCATTGAATATGAAAGCCCAAAAACAACATGCGATGAAGTTGAAACAAAGTTGCTAATAATTTTGATGCGTATTTGAAGCTCATTGAAGAATGTACCATAACAATTCATAAATTGATGAGAGATTATTAAAGCATCAACTACAATAAAGTAATTGAAATGAAAGGTGAATGATGATGTTGAGTTTGTAGAGTACAGAAAGGAGTACCTAATGATGAAAGTGAATAGAAGGACATGCGAAGTTTCGTAAAACAAAGAAGAACGTATTGCTCAATTTCAAAATATTTTGAAGAGATAAGATTAAGCTATCAAGAAATTTGGTAGAAACAAAGTAGGCGCGAAGCGCAAGAAGTAGTCCAAAGAATACAAGCTTTGAAGATGAAGAGTTTTGTAAGTAGCTCACATGGAATGAATCATCTAAGGGGAAGCCATACAAGACCAACTTGGATAAAATTCAATAAAGGTTAGATAAAATTGCAACAACAACATGTAAAGAAATATGGAGCCTACAACAAGAATTCAAAATGAAGAATGAAGCAATTTTGGATGATATAGAGTGGAAGAATAAAAAATTAAAAATTGTAAAAGTTTTGAGCGTCAAAGCCAAAGCCTAGCTTTGTGTATACACGAACAAACATGTTTTTGTGATAATCGAGTAAATTTTTATTGTGTCTAATAGGCATAGTTGAGTCATGTTTTCGATTAATGTTGAGTCACATGGTAATAATTAAGTAGGAGTGTTTTTAACTCCACTACGCCCTTGCATGAGTTGGCGCAACGTGAGAGTCGCTAATCCTAGTCAATTTAAGTCAAGTCAAATCAAGCTTGCTGATCAATTTAAGTGCGATAACTTTGTTTTTGTGTGTGTCAAACTTTTATGTTCTCCACCTCTTCTCCTTTCCAACACTTCTATTCTTTACTTTCATTTAACCCTTACCCAACCTTACGTTAATATAAAAACCATACACTAAGCCACCTCATGTTATATATATATATATATATATATAGTCCGGCTTACGCATTCTATAAGTACGAGAGAGAAAAGTACCTTTTATAATCCGTAGTGGAGAAAGGTAGATATATACTCGATCTCCGGGTGTACTTTGTTGAGGGAATCATGGCTGACCAAGAGATGACCCTAGACAACTAAAGAGGACTAGAATCCCTCATCCATTATGTTCAAATCCATGCCTCGGGAATTGGGTCTCCTTCAAAACATGTATTGTTATTTTCAAGTTTTAAATGCGTGACATGAGTTATATTGGGTGTATTAGGTAGTTTTGTGCAATTTCATCTATTGTCTCAATAGTTTTGATAGATTTGAAAGTTTGATTGAATCTAGCGTAATATTGGTCAATTAATTTAGAGTGAGAAAATCTTTAAAAATATTTATAAAGACAGTTATATAAGAATGATTTTTGGTTTTCACATCATTATGTAAGAAGTTATACTTTTTGTTTAACTTGAAATATTGATTAAATATACTTAAAATATGAAATTTTTTATAGAAGTATTATTTCATTGTAATGCTCAAATCTTTAAACTATACTTGAAATCGGGATATGTGTCATTTTTCGCATTGAAATTCTCAATTTTCTATAAAGTTAGATTACCCTTTCTACAAGACCAAAACATACGAGATTTGGTTTTATGCCTTTTATGTGGGGTTCAAGATTATCGTATATAAGTGGAAAATTTTGGGAATGATGGGAAAACATTTATCCTAAATCAAAGCGTGGAGCCTTCTTATGCAAAGATATCACAATCATCTACCACTCTGTTGTTCATGGAAACAAGTAACACCATAATTTTCTGGAGAACTTTTATGCATGCTTCCTTTGATAATATGAATTAGATTTGTTCATTCACAAGTTTTCATGTGATTTTATCCTCTCACGTAAAATTGAAGTCTTTGTTGTCTCTATCATGCGATGACTATAGTAATCGGAAGATTAGAGAGCATTAGTTTTAGATACTAATCTAAATTTTACCCTCGTCTACTGTTAGACAATCAAATTTCATAAAATTAAATTCATGGCTATGTCCTCTTCCGACTTAGGGAAGCTTATAGAACCATCTTATATTCATTTACATTACCTTCATTTCATTAGCATTTTTAATTGTTTAACTAATGTTAGCATTAGGTCAAGGCATTAAATATGCCATGGGAATGAACTAGAAAAGTAAATTCAAGGATATTTTCATGTAGTTACACCGATGTATATTCTAACATGACTACCCACCTTTCAAGACAAATTGTGCCTATCTACATGTATTGTCACCGTACCTTCACCACCTACTATCAAAAAAACCGTAGTCTCTAAAGAATGGGAAATTGGAGGGATAACTAGGAAATTGTGCTCTGCAACTCACCACATTCACTTTAAAGACTTGACTTGAAGATTCGCCATAAATTGTGCTTCTTACAATCGTCCATATCCTGCCGAGACCTCAAAATTTTTCTTATAGAAGATTAAAGACTTCAATATTTATTTTTTGCGCTTTACAGAGTAAAAATAATATGTTGTTAAGGAGTTAAGTTTGAAAAATATTCAAGATACTTATTGGCTTACCTTACCGCGTACTTGCTCACCTTGATCATACGATCAGGTTTTGCTATAATAGTTTCTACAATAACAATGGACTCTCGCTAATACTTTATCATCACGTACCGATTCTCTCCACTTCTTCCATCTATCAAAAGGGAGGGTATGCCTCTCCTAGTCGAAAGTCAGAACTAAAGCCAAAACCAGAGGGAGGGAGTGGGTAGCATCAACAGTGCTCAGCTGCTACATCTTCCTTTTGGTTAGAATTCATCGTGACCTCGTCACCCTCGCCCTTCTTCCTTGTTCTTCACCTATTTGGAATGTAATTTTGTATGAATTTTCCAACACTTATATCATCATCTCGTTCAAACCGTACCAGTGCCACAATCCCACTCCACATCAGTGTTTACAATCCCACATATATCCTTCCTTTTCTCCTGTGCTGGCCAAGCAATATTCCGTCATACACTTGAATTTTTTATATGTCTAAGCATTATGTATCATGCTATATGGGTGAAAGGCAGAACCCTTTCTTTGCCTCGGTATGGGTCCGTCCGCACCGGGAAGCTCTCACTTGGAGAGTGCTCAAACCCGATTCTCACCGATGTCCCTATCACTGTTGCTCTGTTGCTTCTCAAATTTATTTTTTTTTGTCTTTGACTTTCCCACCTTACCGCCTCCGGCCACCTTATAAAAGGCGCCACTGCCCGGCCTGGACTCAGTTCGTCTACCACCGGGTCTACTACTATTGCTGCACGATGTGCATGGTAAAATTTCTTGTGCGTTTTAATCGTTTTTTCTGCCGTCACTCTCTTTTGGCTTCATATTTGCCACTATATGAAGGGAATATATGATAGGGAGGGTACATAGACGATAAGATACTATACCAATGATGGATAACATATCGGTGATACTTGGGAATCAACCGTTACACATACATCAAGCGAAGACATAACCACATCTTTACTAATTTATGGGCTCATACTTTGTAGCATTAGGATCTTTCTTAGAAATTTCAATCTTCCATATTTTATTTCTATTAGGACCAAAGTTT
Organism: Pinus albicaulis; assembly: GCA_034641835.2. NCBI lineage: Eukaryota > Viridiplantae > Streptophyta > Pinopsida > Pinales > Pinaceae > Pinus > Pinus albicaulis. Next base: position 56,238 of record JAXQQM020086113.1, read on the forward strand.
CCTTGGCAACGGAGGATGATCCGAATGAAATTGTCCATAAGTTGAGCTTTTTTTATATTTATTTTTTAATTATTATTATTGTTGTCTTTAATATCTCGCAATACCTTTTTTGTTTTGCGCAGCATTTAGACTGTTCATTATCACAACAAACAATCCAAGTTGATGCTAGTCCACAATTCAATTTGAATCTTTGATGATACTATATAAGTTTTTTTTTAATATATTGGATCAATCGTCATTTTGTCCGTTCATTCATTAATTTTCCTCTAGACGGAGCTTCTTCGATGCTTTACAAATCGAATCTCTTTCTGAGAATGTTAGGCTTTCAAGCTTTTTCATCAAATTTCTAGGAATACCACAGAAGCATACATATTTTTTCAAATTTTACATAGTTTTACCATAGGTCTTTCTTTCATTTTTGTTGGAAGGTTTTCTGGTTTATATTCAATCTAGTTTACGCTTCTTGCAACTTATTTCTTCAATATTAACTTATTTATTTCATGATACAGTGTTTTCTAGGTTTACATGTCATGGACTCCAGTTTTTGGTCCAAATTCTAGTTTCCAAACATCGAAAATAACTAATTAGTGAGAATTTGTTCTAAAGTTTTCCTTTTCCATTTACAAGATAAAAATTTTCTAGAGCTAAAGCTGACAATTATTGAAAATGTCATATTCTTTTCGTTATCTACTATTAACTTATTTTCCTTTAATTAAATACTATGTTTAAATCTATTGTTTCAATGTAGAGAATTCAAATCGCTATTCAACTACTTCCAAAAAGGGCTTCGTTTACATTTTCTAGAGATATTTGTTTCTCAGCTCTCTTGCATAAATTGTATCCTTTTATAGATCATTTCTAATTTTTCTTAATCAGCATTATATTTCAAATTTCAATTTTTTTAAAATACTTTTACCTTTCCCTTCGTATTGCAGTTATTATCGTTAGTGTTATTAAAATTTTTAACACTAACCCTTTGAGACTGTAGGTATATATGTATTTTTAAAATTCATCCAGACCCATTAAAGGTCTCTACCACTCATGCATACACATGAGAATAGAAAGTAATTTTCTTCTTAGTAAACATTTTTATAATATTTTTATTTTTCAATTAGGTTTGAACCCTACACGAATATGCATATAAATATTTATGTATCATTTATACTCTTCTTTCTCAGTTTCCCTGGAGATAGGTTTCTCATAAGATTTTATATTCCTATCCAGCCCTTATTTTGATTATCCACATGTTCCATGTTTTTATACTTCTTCTGTTTCTGATTGTCTTCCCCATTACTGCTTCTTTACTGCTAGTGAAGACGTGTTTTGACTGCTAGCAAACTCCTTCTCAATCTTCTTTAGTATTTTTGTGCCTGGCTTCAACTGGTTCATAATTGAGGAAAATTCACTACTGTTGTAGCTCAAGCACTTAGTTTTTTCAAAAATACATGATAATGGAAGAGTTTGTTGGAAAATATGCTTTAACAGAAACTGGATAAAATTATTATGGGAGACTAAAAAAATATCTGCTTATAGTTAGTTAGTACTGGAAACTACTATTTTAAGTTTTGACTTATTGTGCCTATCTCTGATTATCATAAACACTACTTGGCTTATGTTAGGCTTCAATTCTCATGTCTATGTCATAGCATTAAACCTTAACTTTACAAGCAAGAATATTTCTTCCATTTTACAAGTTTGTGGATGACGTGTGCTACTGACGTGGTATAGTATACATTATTAGGTTGCAAAAATATTTATAAACAACATATGTCTTGGGAATTATTATATAAACATAAAAATATAAATAAATATATATCATTTTATGGGTCTAAACTTGCTAGGAGACATATGTTTAATATTATATGTTTAAAATATGCAAAAATTTATTTGAGAAAGCAAATTGAGATGAACCTATACTAATAATTTGACTCATATACTTGTATGAACTCCATAATGTAAAAAGTAAAGAAACAAATTGCAACATTGTCTTAATCTAATTTACATGATATAACACCTCAGGTTATTTTGAAAATGTTGTATAATGTAGAAAATAAAGAATTGGTTCTGTATCATACTATAACAATTTGTGGTTATTTTGAAAATGTTGTAGTGAATAGAAAAATAAAGAATTGGTTTGTATCATGTTATACTATATCTTCCTTTATACTGCAAGAAGATCTTTATCTTTAGCAATTTCGCTTACTTACACCTATAATTATATGTGTCATGCATATATTATGTGTTTTCTTAATATACATGAATTATTTTAAATATTCATTATAATCGAAGAAGATGTGAATTTCTTTGTCAGTTTTAGTTATTTAATTTAGAATATATAAAGTTAATATATTACAGAAGCCAAATATCTAAATTAGTACAATAAGTTTCTTTGCATTTTATGAATATATTTTCATTCTTTCCGAATATCTCAATTATATATATTGCATTATATGTGTTGCTAATAAGGTCTTAATTATTGTGTAGAATAAAGGAGTTAAAAGTTAAGAAGGTTCTACATTTCATGAACAAATGAAAATTAGGTATAGAATTTTAAAACAATACAGACCTAGGAGTAAACTAAGTTATGAATAGAAACCCCACGTATAGAAATCTAAAATAGTGAAGTTAATCACTAACACTTAGTTTAATGAAACCTGTGTATAAAATATGAAACAACAGTAAGTTAATTGTACTTACACTTAGTTTACCAAGCAACAAGAGACCATCTTGTTAAATATATGATGCTTATATGAGTAAAGCTAATATGTAATAGTCTTAATGTTGAGAGTACAACATATAATTAATGGCTTGTGCTTTTTTCAAGAGTATAAGACACCACCTTAAATATATTCATTTCTTACTCTTTGGAAATTATAGTAATTAAATGAAATATATAAGGGAATTCTCCTAAACTACAACTCTAATCATTCATATTTAAATCCATTTAGTGTTACCGGTTGTTCCCTCTCATGGCCAATGTACTATATATCAGAATATGTTGGTGAGTCTTAATACTGAAAATTCTTGCTATGGAGACAACTCCTTCAAACGAGAAAATTATCGATTCCTCCAAGTCAAAGAACATGACTGAGCCTAAATATGAGCAATAAAATTACAATTTTGACATTACTTGAAGAAACAAAGTTACAATCTAAGCTATAATCGTGCTACCCTCCTTGTTCAAGACAGACCTTAATTGCCTTCGTAGCCCACCCTCGTTTATATACATGTATTTTTTTATGTTTATATGGTCAACTACATAGCATGGAATCTTCATGATAACAATGAATTGCATAATTGCACCATACATGTTGCAAAGGAAATGCTGTAAGGTTACAGGTAGGAAAGAATAACATATAAGAAAGAAGCGGGCAGGAACTTTCTTAGCTCCAACCTATCCTCCGAATAAGAGGTAGAGAATTATGTTTAATGAACCGAAATTCCGGCATATCCATATTGGAGTAGATCGATGTACTAACTTTTGTTATTAATTACATGTAAGATGTGTTTTTCATAATGGATGAGACATTTCCTGGGTTGGTGTTGGGTCGGCCATTTCGGTATAAGAAATTCGTATGTTAATTTTTTTTTTGTGATGAAGGATGCACTTGGTTTTTATGACCAAGTTGCGTGCGCTCTACCCTTGCATGAAATTATTTTTTTCATCACATTCGCAATGTTGAATTCCTCTTATACTACTCGGAACTCTCGCCTTGCTCTACAACTAGAATGCATGTATTCATGTTCTGAGCTACTATGACATGTCGTACTCATAAGAGACTACTAATCTGCATGTATTGTAATCCACCTTACCTTCGTCATTTTTAACATAGAGAATAGAGTTATCTTAATCTGAATGCTTATGAATAAAAGACATTTGGCCCTTTTTAACCCTTGCGGATAATTAATTAATCTCTTCAGACATATTATGATAAGAATTATCTACAATCATTTCCATAATCTTCCTTTTAACGACCAATATTCCACTTTTGGAACCTAAGGTTTCAATTAGTCAAAATAACAAACATCATGAAGACCCAAAAGTAAGAAGAAAAATCACCATAATCATTTTAATCTAGTGAATTATTTAAGGATCATAATTCAAGACTTTGCCTTAAATATCATTTATTTTTCTCAACAAACAAAAAAGAAACAATAAAATGAACAAATAATTTTAACAAAGAATTTAGAAAAAAATTTAAATTTAATAACTCTCTTCCCTAGTGAGGTACATTTTTTTAAATGAAATAATTTTCGATCTTTTAACAATATCTTCCCAAGTGTAGTCTTTAGACACCTTTTCCTTCAATTGATTGAACAGCACTGTCTTTTGTACAATGTTTTCTAAGTCCCTCCTTAGAATTGTAATTTTTCTCTTCCCACAACTCAATCTCGGATTATAATTCTAGCTTTCTTGTTTACAGAATGGCTGGGTTCTGTCACTGTCATTCCTGTCTTCTTGAGCGCTTGTTTAACCATGATAATGTAGCTCAGTGGATCTCAAATCCTTGAGTAACCTCCATTATCTCGAAGAGTCCTCTTCTATTTTTAATGGTGTTACTTGGTTCTGGCAGTCTTACTATCAACATCGTTTCCTTCCTTCTAAAGAATCATACATTTCGAGATAAATTCTACTATTTGGTCCTCCATAGCCCTCACAACATGCTTCTCTGTGAACGGTGCTTGCCTGACAAAATTTCAAGTTGTCTATCCTCAAATAGCCTTGGGTAAATGTCATTTCCTTCCAAAGAATTCATCGAGTTTGATAAGTATCCATTGTCCTATTTTTATTTACATATACTTCAAATCTAAATTTAATGGAATATGATATAAAATTCGTTGAATTTTACAAATTCCAAGATTTTCATTTCACTTCTCATGTGTATTTGGGAAATGGATTTCATATATTCAACGTTATGCCTTTTTAGGGCTTGTTGTAAGGTTCAAGCTTTCCTCTTCACCATGTCTCCTTTCTTCCGTCGTATCCTTGAATTTGATATAAAAATTGCTAGAGGACTTCTAAAAGTGGTAATTGAAAGGAAGGAAATAAGAATTATGAACATTCATCATTCTTGCTTTAGAGCAATCATATGTCTACAAATACTGAAATTTTAAAAAGATCACATATTAAAAAAAAATCATTATTAATTTAATTTTTATATATTAAGAAATAATACTCAAGAATTATAAAACCCTTGTAACATATATAATATATAAATAAAAAAACTATGTATTTTTGGAATAATAAAATAGTTGTAACAAAATAATATAGAACAAGAAATTATGTATATTTGGATGTATGAAAATTTAGATACATTTTATTAAGTACAATTTTAAATAATAATGGTTATAAACATTTAAAAATAATTTTATTAAAATAATTAGTTTAGATCGACACTTAAGATTGGTTTAGGCCATTCATTCCTTATAAACAAATTAAATCTACATGAATACTTCATGCTATTACCATGGGCTGAATGAAATGTGGGAAGATTAGTGACATTCCAAAATCCAATATTTTCATTGCATTCTCATGTGTATCAAGGAAAATAGATTTGATATCTGAATGTTATGCCTTTAGGCTCATAGGGTGTCATTGGAAGCTTTCATGACTTTGATAGCAACAATTGTTACTTCCACTTTAGAGGGTAAATTTATTGTTATTTAAGAAATGAGAATTATGAAATATCTACCATTACTAAAGTTAAATCATGTCCTCCTAAATAATTGAAAATTTAAAAATACTTAATATTTTTTAAAAATCATTATTAATTTACTTTTATATATTAAGAAATAGTACTCATGAATTATAAAATAGCCATTGTAATATTAAATAATATATAACAAAATACTATGTATTTTTGAATAATAAAATAGTTGTAACAAAAATAATACGTAATAAGAAAACTATGTATATTTGGATGTATGAAAATTTAGATACATTTTATTAAGTAAAAATTCTTAAAAGAATAATGGTTATAAACATTTAAAAATAAATTTATTAAATAATTACGTTTACATCGATAGTTAAGAATGATTTAGCTATCTTAGTTCTATAAAGAATTTAAATTCCACATGAATACTATGGTCAAATACCATCAACATTTATGTTCATCATTATTTTTATTATTATTTTTTATTTTTATTGAATTTTGACCAGTTAAATTGTTTGTCATATTATGTCAATCTTTATTAACTTGATTTTTATTTTAATTTGTAATTTGAGAAGGTACTAAAATGTTAAATATATTATTACAACATTTTCATCGTATTTTCATTATGAGCGTCATGCTGTAATGATGAAATACATAAATAGTTATTTTCCTTTTTTTGTATTGTTCTTTTATCTTGTAATATAAATTAATTGGTTTGTGTGAGTTGATTTTATATATATAAATTTTGTTATAAATAAAAGTTTTAAGCTTGTGCACTGCAATTAATGTTATATGGCACTTTTTATTATTATAAACGACTTTATGTTAAATTCAGTTTATTAAGTTACTAATTTAATATTAAAAAACGAGATAGATTAAATTTCAAATAAATTTTTTAATAATGCAACATTTAATTAAAGCAACAAAACTAAATTTGAAAATTTGAATTATTAAAAAGAATAAGTTGCCATTATAAAAAACATATATAAAAAATATATTTATCGATACAAACCATTCCATATGAATACCATAACAATAACTTATATATGTATTATTGTATTTATATTAATATTATTTTATTTATTATTTTATAGTTAACAAATTATCATTATGTTTGTATTATTTATTTAATTTATTTTTATTTTTTATTTTATAATTAATATAGTGAAAATACAACATGATATTATAACTCCTTTCTATCATTTAATAAAAACTAAATTCATCTAACTATTAAAAAGAAAAAATATTAACATTAAAAAACATATATAAAATTTTTTACTTCATCTAATATAGCCTAAAATATTTCAATAGTCTAAAATTTTATTTAATAGCTCAAACATGAATATATGCTTAATATAATTGTTTTCAAATAGTATGACGTAATCATATAAAGAATCACTTGAATACAAAACTGAAAACGACTGCCTTTACAGGAATTTATCCAGTTACCCACATGTCACTTCCTACCGCAGAGGATGACAATTATACAAATATTCTGATTGCCAAAAATCAGTCAATTCACAGGTCAGTTTTAAAGGTCAATTTAGTATACTGAAGCAGAGATCATGTGACTACTTTCATTATACCTTCCCGTGAGCTCTATCATCATTGATTTTTCACAGGTATTCGAAGCATAACCTCTGGGCAATACATGAACAACTTTCTTCATCACATCATTCTCCGTTCTTGAACGTATTCGTTTCAACCTACGTTAATAAGATTGGCTAATTCAAGATCCAAGAACCAGACCAGTTAGTGAATACTTCAGGTGATGGATGATTCACTTATAGATACGTATTTTCTAGAAAATCCTTCATAATTTTTTGAGCTGAAAAAAATCAAAGAAAAAAATTACCTACAATACTCGATCAAGGAATTATGACTATAGACCACATCGTCCCTGATGGAGGACAAATGTTCAACCTTTGACACAAAATTGTTGATTGGAATTCAATTTCCATTCTAACATCTCGCAACCTGATGATAATGATAATTTGTACTACTACGACAATATGCAATCTTCATCTGCCATATATATGAGTTATTCAACGGTGGATCAGAAATTATAGAAAATTCATCTATTTACATAATAACTGCTCGAACCATCATAAGAGATTTAGATAGAATTTCCTGCCCAGTAGTAGGGTATTAATCGTTATTGAAAATAGATAATAGGTTAACTGGATAAATTCAATTGAAAACAACTTATGTTATCACTCCTTGCTCCGCAACATGGTATTACAGAACAGCGATGGTCTGCTAAAGACTATGCGTAGGATCAACATATTCAGAAAGAGTTCAATGTCTATTCAACGGCAGTCTCACCTGGCTGATATATCGTATGATAAGAAAGAGATATATGACCACCTTGGAGGTTTGGTGGATGGTGCCTGTAAAATTATGGTTCGATGCACAACGTGTAACTTCTGCACATGGCGGTTCACAAGATTTCAATCAGAAGCCTACAGAACGACTGCTCGCCAAAAAAGAGAAATTGTGGCAGCAGAACGTGATGCTTCCTTCAAAATTATGAGTGTGTAAGTTACAATATCTCTCCCAGTAGAACTATTTCCAAACGTGTTAATGCAACATACAGACACTACGACTTTGAATAATCTTCATGTGCTCCACCAGACAGTTAGATGTCAAAGAGTTGCAAAATAGTTAACATATTTGTTTTTGTTGAACACAAACACAATCATATTTGTTGAAACCATTTAAATAGCGTGTACTGTTTATTTTCAATTAATTGGTCATCGAATAATTCAATGTATTAGCAATTCTACTAGGATGAACTACAATAAAAATCAAATAATATATATTTTGGTCGAACCACATTCAAGGCGGCCATGGCGTCTGTTTAGGTTTATAAAAGATCATTTTTTTTCCTTGAGAGGCTTAGTACCTATAATTGAATTATAAATAACTGGCATTGTAAATCGTGGAATTTATATTATCAGTTATCATTGGAAGTTATTTTCCCTAATATGTGTAGTTGTTATTATGAGTCACGAGGAGGCACTGATTATTATTTTTCCTATGTATTAATTGTAATCATGATCTAGATGTGCTTCGTCACTAATTTATGTCTTATATATTTGTAATTGTTGTGACTAATAAATATATCACATTGTGTGTGATTTATGTTGGTGGTGTTTTGGCTCGTGAATTTAATTTCTAACATGGTGTCATAGTCTCTTCCAAACACTCCTCAAGGGTGAGGCACAGGGTAAGATGAGAGATTTTGAATTCAGCCCTTGTAACGATTAGGTAGAAAATTGTAAGCTTTGTTGTATTTTTATGATAATTTTTTTTTTGATTTTGTGTAGATTTGTTTCCCTTGTGTGGATCTGCTCAGAAATTTTGTAGAGCATTCAATATTGTGCTTCAACATTAACTGCGGTCCACGAAACCCTTAACTTCAAATATCTGATATTACTAGCAGATTATATGAAATCAAAGGACTTTTCGTGCCGAAAAGAATTGAAGAGATGGGACAAATGATGTATTGAAGTTTTCCATATTTTCATCATATATAATTTGCTGCAAATACCAAATTTTTGTATTTGTTTATAACACAATCAATATGTCGCAGCGAAGCTTATGGATATATGCGCAGATTTATTGGAGCTATTCAAGTTTCTATGAAACCAAGATTTCAAGCTTCGTTTGACCTACGCAAACACGATAAATCCCGATCGGACACGAGTTACCCACATTTGACCTACATATTGAGTGAATCATTTCAAAATTACACCATATTTCGTGTAAAGCGCATCCATGCAAAGTCAATTTTGATATGTGGACTCAGACAAAGTCTCCACATGAGCAGTAGTCTCAACAGAGTAAAACCGTCATGAACATCTTTTGAGTAGACACGAACAAGAACTCCATTTTGAAGGCCCTGCATCATCAAATCTCAACATGGATGCCACAACCGTTTGTTGGAAGTTTACTCCCAATCATCGCCATAAATGAGTATGTATGCAGCCCACAAATTTCATCAAATTTGATAGCAGAAAAGCGACAACAGCAAATCTGCTTGAGGCGTTTACCATCACTAAGTCAAGTCTAAAAGCTAAATTTCACCTACTGCATTGGTTTCATCTTTTGCTCATTATCAACGCAATCGCATAATTTTGTTGCATACCTTTAAGCCTTTCGCCATTTATCTTATTAACGCTTTACGACATATCCTGGTGACTCATATATAACTCAATCCAAGATTGCAAAACCTTTGCAACCTTTATATTTGCTCAATCTTTTTGTTTTTCTCAACAGACTTCACATTATTATTTACCACTTATCTTTCCGCAACTAAGTTAAGTTATTTGATGACGCGATGCTAATTTGATATTGCACATCACATTCGGTCCGTTTATAAGTCACAAAAATCATAGCATATGTTATTGTTTTGTGATGCAATTGCGCCATCGGCACATCATGCCCAACCTTTTATGTTTATCTGTTGCTACGATAAAATTTAATCTTCAACGATTCATGACGATGATGAGACACTCGATGTGACGAGGACTCAAGCCGAAAATTCACAAAGTTTGTGCTCATACTAGTTTTGCAAGGAACATTTTTTTTCTCATGTTTTAGTGTGTATGCTACAAATACTATGTTGGTGTGTCGACTTAATGAAGATATGGGTTTTTGGGAGACAACTAAAGTAAAATTGGTTGTTGAATTTTTGTCTATGAATGAATTGTAATTAACAGAATTAGGTATTTAGGTTTAAATTACTTTGTAATAAAAAGAAATGCACTTCATTTTCGATACAGACGGAATAGAAACCTAAATTTTGTTCTCTCTTGCATGTCGTTCGTATTTAACGTTAATTTCTTACTTTTTTTTTTTTCTATGTTTGGGGAAGTTCATTTCCTCTGCCTAATTGGTCTTAAAATTCCAACATGGCATTGCAGTAGTAACTAGGCTTTCATTCAAAGAAGAACGCAGCTCACTCTCTTTCTTTAGAAGTTGCAGATCATTTGAGAAGCATATTTCTTAGCAAGGAGAAATATGTTTTTTAAAAATGCAGAAGATTATTTTTCAACATAGTCACATATGAGTAGGCACAAGCCCTAGGAAATCCCTAAACTCCCACATTTTAATGGGAAGAATTATGACTATCTTAATTATCACAATAAGAGCTTCATTTCGTCTACAAGATTTATGAGAGCTAGTGGAACAAGGTTTCAAGAACTAACAAGCATAGCAGTTATTACTTTGACAACAACAAAAGAGACTTGTTGAGAGATAATAAGAAGAATACCTTAGCCACTTCTTCATATCTTCTGCTGCTGAATGAGAGTATTTTCCCATGATTGCACAGCGTACAGTGAGCCTAAAGAGGTATGGGATATTCTCTTAAACCTATCAAGGTAGGGAGAAGGTGAAGAAAAAAAATTACAATGCCGAAGAGAATATAAACTCTTTGCATGAAAAGATTATGATACTATAGACTCATTATTCGTACATGATTGGTTTGGTCACCTACATAAGGTCCCTGGAAAGACACTGAGGAAAGGTTAGTAGAGAAAATCTTGGAGAAGTTTACTCTCAAGATTTGAGTTGCCATAGTAGGGAAGGAGAGAAAGGACCTCTCAATATTTTCAAATGTTTGATGAGATTTCAGTATCTGATGTATCACAATATAGACCGAACATAATAATAGCGAATTCCTCATTGGAGCATGCATTGTTAATGGGTAAATTCTTTGGTCAAGGTAGAGGTCAAGGAATATCACACTACCGAGGAAATAAAGGGTAGGCCTACAGACAAGTGGGAAGAAATAAACTCACAAGCACAATAAGTGGAAGTGGAAAAATCATGTCCTAAGTTGCCCAAACTACAACAAAGAAGGAAAAAGGCAAGGACAAGAGACCAAGTCCAATGCCATTATTGTAAAAGCATTTGATTATGCTGTTCAGACCAGGAAGAAAAAAATGACATGAATAATAGGAAAAATGTTAATTTTCAAAGAAGATCAGAAACCGCAGTAATGTAATTTTAACATGTAATGTAGCACAAGAAAAACAATAATATGTATGCTTCTTAGACTTCGTTGTAGTAACTACAAGATCGGGAAACACAAAAAAACGTTTTCCAACTGGCTAAAGAGTGAAATTCAAGCAGAAGAGAATCGAGAGCAGATTCTCTCTCAAGGAAAAAGAAGAATGCCAATATTACACAGTAGAAAGAACAAGGCCAAATGTTCATTATGTACCTTGCCTCAAGTGTAACCTCTTGGCGATTGGACAACTTGTGAACAAGGGACACAATGTGGATTTTTCAGCAATATTGTTCCATTATCATGGACATACTCTCCTAGTAAAGGCGGTCATTCCAGTATGGGGCATATGACAAAAGAAATAGGATGCCACTTCTGCTCTCAAAGAGATTTGAAGAAGGATAAAAGGGTACACAATACTACAAGAGGTCTTTCAAGAAGAAGTAAAGACAAAATCAAGTTATGGCATCTGAGATTTCGATATCTCAATTTTTTGAGGTTTGAACTCTTTGTGATATAGAAAAGGAATGGTAAAGGGATTAATAAATATCATAGAGAAACGAGAGAGCCTATGAAGGCTCCATCTGGGAAAACAACACATAGAATCATTTTCCAAGAGGGAAAGAGCATAAAGACAAATGCGCTTTAGCATACCTCCACCATATTTGTGTGGACTAATGAAAATGCCATCTTTAGTCAAGTAAAATGATAAGCTTTTGAGGAATATGACATTATACCGTAAATACTTACTTTTGTAAACAAAATAGTGAAGTGTTTGAACAGCTTCTACTCACTTCAAATCTCTTGCTGAGAAGTAGAGTGGGCACTACATCAATGTGCTAAGAATCGACAGAGGTGGACAATATATCTCCAAATATTTCTACATTTCGAGGAGAATGACATACATACATGCTTACCACAAGATATACACCATAGCAAAACGTATGCAGTGTAGAAGAATAGTACCATCATGGACATGGTCGTAAGTATGTTGAAGGCAAAACATTTAACAAATGAGTATTAAATGGTTAAATTGTGCAAATTTTTATATCTTGAATAGATACAACTAAAGTTGTTATGAAATGTAGTTCCTAAGAAGCATGGAGTGGAAAGAAGTTTGTCACTTCCTTACATGAAAGTATTTGGATGTGTCATGCTGATGTCCTAGATTAACTAAGAAATAAGTTGGACAACAAGAAGTGTACATTGTTGGATATATGATGAGTCCACACAAACTCTATGGGCCATCTACCAAGAAAGTTATAATCAGCAGAGCATATGTGCAAACTTTATTGAGGAAGAATCTTCGAATGGAATCTAGAGAAAATACTGAATGTGAAGACATGTGTGTCTCTTACGAAGAGAAAGAGGAAATGAACACCAAATATTCCTCCATGGTGTTCCTCCTCCACTCATATACACAAAAAACCACACTGTTGCCAGTGAAACATAACAAATGGAGAAATCAAGGAAGTGCTTCTCACACCACAAAGGATCGAACCCTCAAGCTCAAGTTTAACCCTAAGCACATCAAGAAGACCAAGATTTACAATTTGAGAAATTATGGAGCAACAAGATGATAATGATAATGGTTTTAACTTTATTGTGTCAGCCATAAGCTGGTTCTGTAATTCCCACCCCATTAAATATGCAAAGGAAAATAAGAAAATGGGTTGAAGCAATGAATGAAGAGAGATTACAATAGGAAAGAATGACATATGATTTTTATTAGAGGCACTCTCATATGCAAATAATTCATTTATTTAAACAATTCAGGCATCAAGAGAAATGGCAAAAGGCAAGATAGAAAGGCACAAAGCTAGACTTGTTTAGAAAGGCTACAAGTAGCAACAAGGAAGAGACTATGAAGAAACCTTTGCACTCGTTGCAAGTATTGCATAGTGTGGATATGTTCTCCATAGCAAAGACAACAAAAGGGTGTTCTACTAAATGGATGTGGAAGTCAATATCTCAAGGCACATGCAGTGAGATAGCATATGTGTCGAACAACCTCCAAAAGATACTATGCCAAGAGTGCACATGCAAAGCTAAAATAAGCTCTTTATAATAAAGCACACCAAGAGAATAAAATAATAGAGAATATACACTAAATGAAATGTCGAAAAATGACAGAAACTACTCACATTTTAAATGATAGGATTTTTATCCTTTTTTTTATATGTAGATGATTTAATCTTACAGAAATGAAGGTTCTCTCATTGTTGATTTTAAAACACCATGAAGAGTGAATTTGAAATGACTGATTGATCATTGAGATACTTTTTTATCAGAAGTAAAGAAAATGAAAAGAGAATTCTTTACTTCCTATAAAATATGTTGCAGAAGTTTTCAAGAGGTTTAACATGCAACACAAAGAAAGGTATCAATCAAACATGCAATAAAATTAAGAAAAAATGGATTGCAACAAGAATGTTGATCCGACATTATACAAGAGTGAGAATAGTTGGAAGTATAAAAGGTATTTAATCACAACTAAGCTCGCTATATTATGTACATTGTGTTTAATTTCATATCTACATGAAGACAAGAAGAAACAATAAAGCAACCAAAAGAATTATGAGGTGATGTGAATGGAATGAAGGAGTATGGTGTTATATACTCTCAACGATACAATTTTTTATTTAGATTGCTACACTAACATTGATTGGGTTGAAGTAAATGAGATAGAAAAAGTTACATCTAGGTATGTTTCATTTTAGATCAAGAGCCATTTCGTGGCTTCCAAAAAGTAACCAATAGTCGCTTTATCAACAAAAAAAGGATAACATGTGGTACAAATGTTAACAACATGCTAACAAGATGGATGAGAATGGGGATGCTGAGATATTTATGTCATGAGCATATATGTATAAACTGCATCAGTTTATAATAGCTCAATTATATCATTATCAAAGAATTTTTATTTTCCACAAGAGTAAGAAAGAATAAAATGTGAAATACTGTATTTTATAAGAATTGTTAATAATGCAGTGAGATTGTTCTGCAACACCCAGCAGGATGAGAACAACTTGCTTTGGGTATCCTTACAGCTAATAATGCTGTAAATATGTTTTAAATATTTCAGAAGATATGCAATAGAATTTGAATGAACAGATTCCTAAGAAAATATACACAACCAAAATAAACTTAATAAGTTAAATGAATAGGATTCAAGATGATGATGTAAACTATGGGGATGATTCACCTTTTTATCACAAAGGGTAAAATATTAAAAAAATAATAAAATAATAAAACTACATTTTCTAACTCGTATTTTCAACTTATTCCCCAAATGTTTTACTCAAATTTCATGTTGAGCAATTGTATATTTGATGAAAATTTTGGGTCCTCATCCAAGGAGTACCCATGTTGCATACTACGATTCGACTACACGGAAATTGAAAAACACAATAAAAACGTTATTATCCAAGAGTACCATGTTGCACACTTCTACATGAAAATTGAAAATACATGAAAACGTGATTGCAATCACATTGCCATGTATTTCTATTTTTTCATGTAGAAGTAAAAATATGGGTACTCCTTGCAGGTGTGATGATGAATTAATTTTTTTCATCCAATGTTTACCTTACTTAAATTCTGAGTAAAAATTTGGGAGATACAAGTTGAAAATACGAGTTGAAAAAGTAGTCTTTTATTTTTTTGCTCTAAAATTTTGATGATGTAATCAAATCTTAATTTATTATTTCCACTATTATTTTATACAATTTCCTTAGAGGCCCATTTTAGAGCTCAATATTCCCTAATTTTTTGGGAATTACCGTAGCGACAGCAATGCTTGTGGTTAAGGGGGAGTGTTGGAATTTTACCCCAACCACGTCCATAAATGACAGGAGTGGCGGCACCATAAAATTCTATCAATCATATATAGTATATGAGATCCTGTGTTTTGTGCAGCCGTAACAATCACAAGACAAAATGCCACATTATGCCTTAAATTAGTGTCAAAATTCATATACCACATGACCTACCCTTTGCTCCGCGCATCGGGGCCATAATCGCAAGTTTCTGTACGTCTTGAAGCCTTCGCCACTTATATTATTCTACTTCCGCGATGTGTTATATCTCGGGCGGCAGGACCTACAAATAACCCAACCGCATTTCAAAACCTTTGCAAACCATTGTATTCCGCAATCCTTTTTTTTTTTCCGCACTTCACATTTAACACTTACCTTTTCGTAGCCACAAGTTAAGTTATTTGACATGCGATGCAATCATCCTATTGCACATTGCATTCGTAACCCTTTAAAAGTTTTCCTATAAAACGCTATAAATGAAAGTTTGTTTCCTACATGTGATTGCACCATCGCACATCGTGCCCACAACCTTTTATTTTTATCCATGTTCACTTAAATAAAAGTTAAGCTCATCGATATGAGATTTGTGATGATGAGCTGGATGCACAGAGGACTCGCTGTTAATCACATAAAGTTTTAAGTCCGCTACTTTGTGTTTAAGAACACATTTTTTTGCGTGTTTTAGTGTATATATAGAAATACGGCTTCATGTACAACTAATAATAAGTGGATCTTTTTGACAGCCCAATAATTGGTTGTTGAACGGTCATTTGGAAATTGAATTGTATTGATTAGAAATAGGTTTTCAAAGCCGTCACTTTTGTATTGCAATTTCATTTTGATAGTATGATTTGAATAGAAAATTGAAGTTTTGTTTTCCTCCTGTGTATCGCTGCTGTTCGCATTGGGACTCCAAGAATTTCCACATTTTTTTATATTCTTTATGTTTGGGGAAATGCATTCTCTATCCGTCTGTATTCAAAAAAATTCCAACACGCCACCTTTAGAGAATTCATTTTCACTTTCTTGTTCAGCAATTATTTGTTAATAAAGAAGGTTAGAGTTGTGCATGGAGACAAAATTTGAACTTTTACACCCATTCCATGAACTTATGTAATTTTTTTTCAAATTTCATGGAATGATAAAGGAAATATGAGATGTTGATTCTTCAATGCAATTCCTTATGCAAATTTTCTACAAAGGCCACGAAGAATAATCATAGATTCTATACAAACGATCGTAGATAGTAAGTAACACACCATGTATATCTAACATTGAAAAGTTTTTCTCCACGGGAACAAAAATTTTGTTTCCAGAGACTTATTTTACATAAAACATCTGCTGCTGAGTACATTAATCCATCAATTCCACTTCACTCCTTTCTACAAAGCCAATCACAATGGGCTTTCTTTTTCAGAGATATATCTATGGAGGAGATGATTTGGCATTTAGATGTTTATTTTTCAACAACAATAATATATAGTTATGTTAGCTTGATATTTGTAGAGTAGGTGTGCAAATTCTTTATCTCATGTGTTGTAGTTGGAGTTACATATTATACTAAGTTAATGTTCATATACATGCACCAAGTTAATAAACCAATACAGTGAATAATTTTTCAAATTGTTGGTTTTATTTTACATATAGTGACACAAGATCATATCACTAATTTGATTATGTATAATATATTATAATTTGCATAGCTATGTAGCTAGGAACATCAAATTTGCTGTGTTAATTTTATTATTTGTTTAAGAGATCACCTTGTATAATTGATCAATACATTTAGGGCACCTGCATTACCATCCAAGGTAAGTGGGGAATACAATGGTAAATATAGTCACAAGCGAAAAAATGGAGGTATATTTCCATAGGATGGTTCGTAATCAAGGCTGACCCGTCGTGCTCGGGGAGGTCAAGAAGTTTCAATCTTCTACAAAGTATTAAATGGTGGTCTCATGCTTATGTATTAAATGGATCAAGGATATAACTTGAAATGTAGTAGTGAAGAAAGAGTGTGTTTGCAATATTTTAGAGGTGAAAACATGAAAACCAACCAGACAAATATTAATATTATTATTGCATGTGTTTCTAATGTTTTCCACAAGAATCATTGACGTTAAAGAACATTCTGTCATGTGTTGCCATTATGATTCATGGTGGGGAGTTAGTTCAGATGTTGTTTCCTATCTATGATTTGTAGTCGTGATCTACATGTTTTGAAGCCTACTATTCATGTCCCATCTATTTACCCATGACGTCAAAGATATCACATCATTTGATTTATGTTGTGTGTAATCATTCCGTGAGATATCTCTAATTTCTAACATACCAACATTTTAGCTTATTAATTCCCTCTCGAAATTTGGCTTTATACCAAATTTCAAAGCTTTACTTGGTCTGTTCGTTGTTTTTGCAAATTTGAGGTTCATTTTATTGAATTTCTTAAAACAATGTATATCCCTTTCACAAGATAAGAAAGGTGTATTCTTTTTGCATGTTGGTTTTCATATTGTACATTTGAGATTATAGTGGTTCCAAGAGGTCACCAGAAATGAGTTGTCCCAACCTTGTAAGTAATTACAAGGAAAATAACTTCAGCGCATGTTTTGAGGAACCTTTATAAAAATACACTGTGACATCCATTTCTAGCGAAGCTTACTAGAGGAAGTTGGAAGACTCGAGGTTTTTGCGGATGTTTGTTGTTCTGCAGCTATCATCCAACCTACCACAGTTCAATAAGAGAAAGCACCGAGGTGCATAAAAAATTGGTACCCTAGACACCATGCGCTCCATACACACACATGTTCTGGCATCTTATTAACAACGTAGCGCACTAGTGCTTTACAAACTTTCCACACTTGCCTATAAACACCGCGCTAAAATATAAATCGTTAAAAATACATGAAACCACACTTGTGCACCCATAAAACCCCCGCACCGGAACAAGGTTAAATAAAAAAAAAATTACGGCCAAAAAAGACGCATTTTTCACTTTCCTTGCTCTTGAGCTCTAAGCGACCGGTGAAATTTATTCTTGTTTTATCCGCCCCCGACATTGGTGCCCTACTGCACCCATTGCACGTACCATCGTTGTGCATTGCCCACCAATCTCCAGCCTTGAATTTTTGAAAAATGGTGGGAAAATTCTTTTGCAAATTATACAAAGCAACATGCCTCCTCGATAGTCATACAAATGTATAAATTTTTTCTTGTTTTTCCATAACAAGCATTTTATGATGAACAAATAACCTTAAATTAATAATTTAAAAGAAATTATCGTTTGCGTCGTAATGTTCAGTTTGCATCGGTTCACGATGTTTCGTAAATTTCATAAGTTTATTGCTACCAGCGGCTATTGTTATATGGTCACTTACGGTGGTACCTAAAGGTGCACTATTTTATTTAATTTTTTAAAGCACTATATGGCCGTTTACCCAACCACACCATCGACTATGTGGTATAGTGAGCGGTGTTATGTATTGAATTAAATATTTTCCCCAAGACACGTAGTTTTGTTATGCACCATTTTTATTATCATTTATGGCTGGCAACTCGGGTGGTAAAAACACAAGACCATTGACTACATAATAATGTTAGGAGGTCGTTGCTCTGTCCAAACATATGCTCCCGGGGTAGAGTTTAGTTAGCGCACCGCACCTCCCGACACCGTACATATTCACCCGTGTGTTGAAAATTTTCGTACACTATTTTGGCATGTTAGCCCTTACATGGTGCACCGTTGTGGAAAGTATCCATGTGTTCCACAATGCATGTCTATTTTTGTGGTGCATCGACTCTTTTTGTTTTTTGCTTTCCAAAATTATATATATGTATATTTATAAAGGGCCCGCTTAATAAAGTATTGTTCAGGATTTAACGTCGAGATGTGAAAGGAGAGAAGAGGGGGGACAACAACAACAAGAAGGCGCAGTAGTATAACATGGTTTCCGTGAGAAAGGAGAGTGGGAGAGACATGTCTACCCTCGCCACACATAGCAAATGCCTACCTGTGGGATCCTAAGGCGGGGTGCAGGCCTCCTCAGCTCATGAGGAAGCATTTCATGCGGCCATGGTTTGTTTTTGAGATGCCTTATCCACAAGTTGAATGCCCACGGATAGGTTTTCTCTCGAATTGGTCCCAATTCAATGGTACACACTCACGTAGAGGACATATATTTAATTCTTGGGCTATCGAGGAGAGGGGTGATTTTCCTCATTCCTTTGCTCCAGTTGGCTATGCAAGATGGAGCCTGCTTAGTGTACTCTCAGAGATACATTAGCGGAGATATACTTTCTCCTTCAGATTTTCGTGTCTCCGAAGGTCAATTATTGGCTGGCATTTACAGTCGTAGAGGTGAGGTGCCTCTCACTTCTCACTTTGATAACTTCACACAACACTGTGCTAGACACACAACATATTAGTTGTTGAATTCTATATTATGTTGATTCTTTAGTACATGTTTTCTTCACTTATCAAGTGGTTTGCCATTTTTTTGTGGAAATCTATACATTCTTAGACAGACGTTGTGCTCATGCACAAGGGATAACAATCTCCCCTTTTGTTTTAGATATTTTTTGTTTACTCTTTGAGAGGTTTCAAGAAAGAGACTAGTCCTAATTTTTTTAGACAGTTTTAGGCCACACTCCTTGAGGCAACATGCACATGTGGGTGCAGATGATACCCAAGATGGGTGAGACTATATTTCCACCCAGGATATTGCATGATGGACTAGAGTTGGTAGCAAGTTAATATCATCCTCGTCTCGTCCGTCCTTATGTCGCTTTAGATTAGTGAGGGGTAGCCAACATCCTCTTCATATTGTTAAGTTTTAGGATGATAGAGGTAATACATTATTTTATTTAAATTTATTCTAATATGTACTTTAACTTGTTTTTGTATTAACTTTCAGTAAATAAATTGTCTAATTTCAACAGTTGTGTACTTTGTATTTTATTTTGGCATACATTGGGTCTTTTGATGGGGAGGACATGTTGGCACCACCACATGATCTGTGTGTATATTTATGATGTGATTTGCAGCATGCTAGATGTTGAGGATCACCGTGAGGTCGGTGCAGAGTGACATGCTCCCACTATGTGCTCACATCGACTTTTGCTAGGTGCGCCGGTTTGATAGCAAGATATAAGATGGAGTTGGGCGACCAACTAATTGTGTGGCCTGATTTTTGACATGGGCATTCAGTTCGCTGTAAATGAGAGACATACATGCCAGTCAGGATGTTATGTAGAGAGAGGCATGTCATGTGACATGTACAACTCGATGTATGTCGTAGGAGTTGCGACCAGTTACATAGTCAGCCGAGACCGCCTAGTACGTTGTGTGGCCGAGATGCACGATGATCGACATTCCACGAGAAGGGACTCATCAAGGATGATCATTCACCTTTACAGCCATGAGCAAAACTTCACTAGCATCGAGCAGCAATCATCATGAGAGCAGTCGGGACTACTTCCACACATCTCAACAAGATCTTGGCAGTAACATATCCAACAAGACTTCCTTATGATCATGAGTAAAGGGTCGATTACTCAGCCGTTGCAGCTGAACCATCGTACTAAGAAGGCTCTCATTAGTATTGTTGATGATGTACCACTTTAGCTAATCCATGACATTTATATTGCGCGGTATTTTTGATATTTTTATTATATATATATATATATATATATATATATATATATATATATATATATATATATATATATATATATATATGGTCCATGTATTTTATGTTCATGTTGTAGTTGTACTTAATTTACACATGTTCGTGATCATCATGATGTATATTATTATTTCACATTAGAGGTTTCACGCGATTGTGCAAGATGCAGATATATATGTGTATGTGATGGTACTATTTCATATGGGATGTAGTATATTTGATGTTTGTAAGCAGATGATGCTAATATATGTCACACTGTGTTTTGTTAGATGATCAGCATCACGATGATGTTGGTTATGATTTGGATATGTTTTTTGAAATGACATGATGTTTGTATGATGGTTATTATGTACTATATTTAGATACTAATTTTACTATTAAATAACTGGTAATTGTAAAACAAATATTTTGCATCTAATCGTATGTAAAATTAAAATTCTAAAATTGTAATTGTAATGTAGAGGTAAAGTAAATTAAAAATTTTTAATTTCAATTGGAAATTTTTTATTTGTAAAATTGGTAAATTACATTTACAAGTGTAAAATACTAAAATTGTAATTATAATTGTAATTGCATTTCTACTCATAATATGAAATTTTAAAATTGCAATTGAAATTGAAATTGCTGAAAATTGTACCTCCTAATTCTAAAATATTGTAAAATTTAATTTACAAAATATTTCTAAAATTTAAATTGTATTAATGTGAAATGATTTTATTAAAATTTTTAAATTTGTAAAATTTTGCAAAATTTTAATAATTGTAAAATAATAAATCTAGAATAATATGAATTATTTTAACATAAAGGAAAGTTTAGAAAATAATGCAAATAAATTCATGTACTTTAGAATTATGATTATTTTATTATGATCTTACATACAAAAAAAGAAAATTACATAAATACATGCCATTGTTTGGGATCAACATATAATAAATTATCAAGTGAAATATTGATTTTAACATTAGCACAATGAAAATTACCAATTAATTCAAAATACATGGCTATAAATTTTTCGGCACTGTATCATATAAAATAAATATTCACGAAATAACACATGTACTATATCACTCTTAGTTCTCATGATCACCTTCAATATCTTCTAGTCAGCATGTGATGATAACACTATTGTTCTCAAAAATATGTTTTGACATAGGTCTCACAAAGCCACTGCACAACCATCATCTCTATCCATCCATATCCGGGTAAAAACATGTGGTTTCATTGTTTATAATGGCATCTCTTTAGTTTAGTCTCATCTTTCTAGAGTTGATACATATCACCTACTATTGCGATCTTCCTTACATTATTGCAATCAAAGGTGTCCCTACCTACTTGAACTCAAAATAACACATAACAGAAAGAATAGAAATCCACTTCAATGATATCTTATATCTTTCCAACGTAACTCCAGCATCCCTTGTACTAGGTTTTGATCATGGTGGCTAGATCGACTAGGATTTACTCTAACTCGACTTCACTCCATGGTCTTCTCTCGTGATGTTTATAGCATCGAAATTTTCTTGTGAAAATGGTGTCCATATGCCCAAATAGATTGAACAATGCACCTATTATAAAAGTTTAAAATCATAGTGCTGCGGTGCCTTATAATAATTTGTGGTTAAAATATGAAATATATGTCTTATGTTTCAAATTGTTTTGTAAATTAAAAATATTATTACCGCAGTTACTGCACCGATCCCTACATTTACGCACCTTCTGGATGTGTGCAACAGATTATTGCACCGTATTTCTTCTTTGACTTCAATAGAAACCCAATCGTTGTGGCATATTTTTCACATATATTTTTAAATGAGCGTGATAAGGTACATTTCTACAATATTCAACTATCTGAATTCTTTCCTATCACTATCCCATTACATCATCTCTCTTTGTTCACAATGTGACCCTACACCAGTTACTCGTAATGTAAAGAATAGTTTTATTGATTGCTTCAATTTCGCATTCATTGATGAAATCAAACCGACATTATATAGCACTTCGAGATCAAAATATACATTATATTGAATTTCACATGAATATTGAATTTTGTGTAAATTTGAAGAATTATAAGTCGCTTACTCTTTATCACACTTTTTTTCCACTCGTTTGGAGAAAACTTTCTATTTTTTCTTCATCCTTTCATCGTCCCAAATTCACCACCTTGTTCATTGTCAATCTTCTTGATGTACTCACTCGCATAATATGAACTGTTAACATATGTACCTCATCCATATACCTCTCTTGTTTTTTCCCTTTGTTGAACAAGACATTTCAATTTCTTCATGTACCTCTCCAAGAAGAACATCCAACGATAAGAAACTAATTCCCAACTAATTCACCCTCATCTATTATAGGTGGATAAGGAGATGAACCTATAATCACAGAGAAACTCATCGACGATTTCTTCTCAAACATACAAAATCTCAATCGGTTTCTACACCACCGTAATTGTGCCACATGAATTTCTTTGATGTGATTCAATGTAGAAAATAAGATAATTTAGGTATGGCATGTCCTAGGTCTTGATGGAATTCATATTTAACACACCTAACATATGAAAAAAGGATATAATGACATCAAGTAATGTTATAAACACGTACAATAATATACATACAAAATTAGCTATGTTTTATGATCCCTCTTCATGTATATAAAATTTCTTCTACAATATAAAATAATAAAATCATTCTTTGACATTATACCTACTTTAGGATATTCAAATGTATTGCGTTATTTCAACCCCGAAAAATGGTCATCCTTACTTTAGCGCTAATAGTGAAGACTCATATGAAGTTACACTCCTCACACTCCATTATACTTTGTCAAAGAAATATCATATTTTTTTAAAATCCACATGGACATCACCTTTCTTAAAAACCATGAATTGAGGGACGAAGGTCGCCTTTATCCTTACATTTCTTAATCATATACTAATGCTTCTTGCTTTTGAAGTAATAAGATATTTTAATGCCTGTGTGTCACTTTTTTATGATATGTTTCCATAAAATAAAAATAAAACATTTTTTTAAATATATGCATGGGATCTAATAAGTGGGTAATATTAAGATGCTCCCAATATGGGAGGTCAGCAAAGGCAGATTTCCTTTTCTTCATCCTAATGTAAAATTCTCAATGCAGTGTCAAATAATTATGTATCATCAAACATAGCTCCTATTTAACTAGCATTTCTCACAACGCTTTCTCCTTTCTCTCTCTCATATGCTCTAAGCCATTCAATCGGCTATTGTAGGCCTACCTTTCTTTTAAATATTGAAAGTGCGTACGCGTCGCTTCTTCTATATAGAATGTTTTTCCGCGAGGAATATCTCTAGAAATCACATCGTTTTCGTAGGTCTTTGGACCATATAGCCGGTATATGTCCAAATGGCTTACATCCAAAATACCTTTTTTACAAGACCGTGAGATTATTGTATACAATTAATATGCATGGCATGTTAAAATAACATATGAATATCGTAACAAATATTACAACGAAATAAATAACTTAATATGTGAAAGAATATATGTATATTAAACAATTCAATAAATTAAAAATGCACTTACCGCAGAAAATTCCGGCCCGGATAATCATGTGTCATGTAAGCACATATGCTACAATGTAAACTCCTATCTATCACGATGGGTCTCGGGATTCATCATACATTTATCTAATCCCATAATTCCTTCAATTCATCTACCTTTCAATGTGTATGCAGATATCCATATTCTTCACTTGTCTTCTACTGTGGACTATGAGAGCCACTATAATATGTTCATTCTTCACGAAAACCAGTATTATTATTATTGATCACTAATATAGGCCAAACAAAATAGTTGGTGTTATAGAGTGGAATATTGGTTGACGCCATCCATGTCTATGTTGAGTGGTATATCGTACTATCCTGAATTTTTCGGCCATGTATTCTCTTCGAGTGTTTCAAATATTAACCGCTTGGGATTCACATAACTCCCAACTCACTTCTATGTGAGGTATGCCATCCCCTGCACACAGCTAATCATATCCAATGCAAAGAGACTTTGAATCATTGGGATTATAAAAATATGTGCCTTAATATCTTAAAAGGAGGACTCAATACGTGATTTACCTTCTTTTTTTTTATTTATCATACCTTTCATATGCACACACATTTCGTACACACACTTCTTTCTCCCATATTCTCCTCTCTATAGAATAAAGGTAAACATGATGTGGACATGTACTCAACACTAAACATCTTGCCGCCTTATTTTCCCTCATGTTTACCTAAAAGACACACTTAAGAACTCTATCTTTCGAATAACCGTAGTTTGTGATCATGGGAAAATATATTAATAAATTAATGTACATTAATTCTGATATAATTATTAAGGTTCATAAAATTTACCATTTGTAATCTTCTAATATGCTGTACCGATTATATTTCAAATTTATATAAGGGAGAGTAATTTATTGTAACTTACCCTCAAAAATTTTCGAGAAACACTATGCATTCTACGTGCCGAAATTTTCTTTCAAGTTGTACACAAGAACATCATTGTCCCCAATCGGTAGAATTTTACCGACCGCTAGGTCCAAAGAGGTGAGAAGAAAATTTGCGTTTTCGAAATGTCATCGATATGAGCATCATCCCAGTGGTTCAATTCACTTTCACTTGGAATACATCTAACAACATTTTCTCCATGGAAATCATATTCCTTAAGTAATCATCCATACCAACCTCATGTGTCATTTTCCATTGCCACCAGGAAGAACTATCATCAACAGATTCATTCCTTGCAT
The DNA here is from genome assembly GCA_034641835.2 of Pinus albicaulis. NCBI lineage: Eukaryota > Viridiplantae > Streptophyta > Pinopsida > Pinales > Pinaceae > Pinus > Pinus albicaulis. The sequence goes on from JAXQQM020086113.1 coordinate 82,190, forward strand.
CAGAATTTGGATGTAGTGGGACTGAATCTCGTTGGTTGATCTTAACCATTCTTAGTATTGTTCCTCTCCATTTTTTCTTTAATTAAGTCTTCTCAATTTAAAATTGTCATTATGCAATGGAAGATGGTAGATAGGTGGCTCATCCCTCACTAGAATCCTAATAATTAAAAAAAAAATTGAACATGATTAGTACAAAATATATGATATCAATATTTATAATCAGTTGACAATAATATTGCATGATTAATTGGTTTGATGTTGAAATAATTATTTTAGTCATACCAAACATTTATAATTATCATCATTATTGTCCTGATTGTGACTAGAAGATGCAATATTTATTAATAAATTAGTAGGGTGAAGCGGTCACCATTTTCATCTACCTAATGCACTTTGCAAGATGCACTTCCTAATAAGAGCTTTCTATATTTTGGAGCTCTTTAATATTTTGTGCATCTAAATCCTTGACACCGAATCTCGCATGAACTTGAAAATTTTTGTATACATCGTAAATTCTTAATTGAGCCGTGCATGATTGACATGGATAAAAACATAAATTCAATTAGATAATGAAAATATAAACAAAAATCAAGAAACATGCGCTCAATATGGATAGGGAGAACTCCAACATAGACTTTGAGAAATATTATGGAATGAGCTAGATTTTTTAGAATTGTACACTCATTATAATTATGATATTTTCTCCCCACGTTTGAGAAAAATCAACAACAACTTTAGTGCCACCTAAATTAATTTTGGCAATTAAAATGACTTCTATGACTATTTGGCGGTGATCACCATATCCAAGATTTAAATTATTTTTCACTCAAATATGTAAAGCATATGACGTTATTCATATATGTTTAAACTAAATAAAAAAGGTACACTCTATTTTCTTTAAGTGAAAAAAATTTGGTAAATTCAAAAGGCAAGAAAGTATTTAAAATCTAATTTCATAAAACAATTCTTTAAACACTAAACACTTTTCATTATTTCACTATTTTTTGCACAAAAAATTCAGCAAGAGATTTAAAAGAGACATACCTCGGGAGCAAAGAGAGAAGTAGCACCGTGGAGAAGGAAATACATTCGAAAAAGTGTCGAGACAATCAAAATTCCAATACTCTAGTGATTCAAACCCCGTAGCATAGAATTTCAACTATCTCGTGATCGTTTTTCTGGCTGTTTTTCATTTTCTTCGCGCCATGAAAAAAATCTCAATGTTTATTGTATTTTTTACTTTTTCCTCGCTTATTTTTTGACACAAGATGAAAACTCAAATTTTTTTTTTCGTAAACAAAACAAAATTCATTTTTAAACAAACCCTAGATTCTTTTTGTTTCTTCCCTTTTTTCTCCCTCTTTTGTGATTTCATAATTAGGGCTTTTCATTTCGTAGTTATAGGGTTTGTATTTCAACATAGCTCAATAAACTAACCCACATGATGACTACATATTCGATCCCCCAATCCATGCTTCTGCCCTTTAAAATTTAAAAATAACAGACTTTCGTTTACCTGTGCTCAATACAATTCCAGTGCACCCCAAGAAAGCATATACTATCCTAGCATAATATTGGCGCACTATACTATCTCATAATAATAACGTTTTAAAGTACTTGCAGATAAGAAATTATTTTTATTTATTTTTTTATCGCGTAGAGCCTTATGTAAATATGTCACTTGCAGTTATTTACCATGTCATGACCTCAAATGTGTTGTTTCTTACAAAAAATAAAATCTATTTTTTAAATAAATTTCATATTTTTTGTCTCTTCCCCTTTCTTCTCCCTCTTTCGTGATTTCGCACTATGTTTTGAATTTTATATTTATAGGGTTTCCGTATTTCTAATTATAGGCCTAAGATATCCAACCTATGTGACGACTTGCATAGTTGATCCCAATCCATGTCATTCCTGCGTGAATTAAAAGAAAATTGTTTTTTTTTATTCATCGGTGCACCATAATATAACCTAGATGACCAGTGTTACCGTATTATCTCAACACACCGTGAAAGTACCGAGACAACAAAAAAAAAAATTATCAAAGGCACCATATGCAAGATATGGTAGCGGTGTGCTATTTCCTAACAGTATCACCTGAACATGTTATTTTGTACAAATGAAAAATAAAACTACTGAGAAACAACTTACATTATTTTGCCTTTCCTTTCTTTCTCTTTGTGATTTCGTAATTAGGGATTTTCATTTTAGAGTTATAGGTTTGTATTTCTAAATATAGGCCTAACAAATCCAACCCATGATGACTTGCATATTCAGATCCCAATCCCTGGCTGCCCTTGTGTGAATTTATCTCTTAAAAATACGTATTTATGTTTCATCGATGTGCCCAACATAATTTGAAGTGACTTGCAAGCATACTATCCCTAGCACACCGGTGCACTATACTATCCCAGCACACCGCGGGCACCGTGTGATAAGAAATTAATTTTATTTATTTTTATCAAGTATTTTATGTAAAACATGTCATCAAAAATGTTCAATATGGAGCACACCCGAAACGTGTTGTTTCACACACACACACACAAAAAAAGAAAAAAATCTATTTTTTAAACAAATTCCATATTCTTTTTGTTTCTTCTCTTTCTCCTTTTTTCGTGATTTCGTAATTAAGGCTTAATTTTATATTTATAGGTTTGTATTGCTAATTATAGTCTTCCAAGACATCCAACCCATGTGACGACTCTGGCATAGTTGGATCTTCAATCCATGTCATTCCCCGGCGTGAATGTGTGTGTATGAAAATTGTTTTTTTATTCATTGGTGCACCTGTAACCTAGCGTACTCAAAGTGTCGTATTATCCCAACACACCGTAAAGTACTGTGGTGATAAAAATAAAAATATTTTTTTTTATCACAACCATATGCAAAATATGGTAATGGTGTGCTATTTACCATGGCTCACCGTGAACGTGCTATTTCGGTTACAAAAATTGTACTGTATCCATTTTTAAACAACCAGCGTATTATTTTTGTTTTTCCCTTTCTTCTCCCTTTGCATTTTAGAACAAGGGCTTTTCATTTTGGAATTATAGGGCTTGTATTTGCTATATATAGGTTTATATTATCAACCACAGATTTGCTTCATAGTTGTATCCAATCCATGTTATTTCAGCGTGAATTTAAAAAAAAATTAGATTTGTTTTTCATTATGTAAATTGGATTTACCCTAAAGTAATAATCGGGCATTATATTATCTCAAATACACTGAAGTAGACCATCAGGATAAAATCTAAAACATTTTTTTTTACGTTGCGACATACGTAAAATATGGCACCACTATGCCAAAAACTAACGCTCGACAATTTATTTTTTTCTTTGTAAGTTAACTGCCCACACACATGTAACACCGGGAGTCGCTTTTTGACATAGTAGACACCACAGTGCTGTTTATTTACATAGGGACTATTTAAAATAAATATAATATCTATTACCTTTGATGTTTGTGGTGCATACATAATGAATGTATGACCGATTACTTGAGATTATTTATTTTTTACCTGAAAATTTGATAATATATTTATAACATATTAATGAATGATATGGTAGAGTGTTTCGTATTGATAAATAGAAATTACCGACAAGAGATCAAATAACAAAATATCGATAAACATCAAGAAAGTGAAAATAAGTTTCAAGTCAATTATTTACAAAAGTATTATTTTCGAACTACATGGGTTTAAACAATATGTATTTTACTATGTATCATGCACAAAAATGATTGTAAGTTTGATAAGATTATTTATCTTCAGAATTAGAAGAGAGCGTAAAGTTTGATGGAAAATTTTTTGTGTATATTGAATCAAAGAATAAAACAATTAACCAAATATGAGTTTTTTTTTCTGTCAATAATATACTTGCAATTACGAGAATATATACTACAGCCTATTAATTCATATATGTTTAATGTTCTGCTGTGACCAAAAATCCGTAAAAGGGATGTTTTTTTCATGAAAAGAAAAAAAATACAAATAATACAAAAATAAAAATGAATCTGTCTTAAATGAATATGAAAAGCAGAGGTTAATTAATGGGGGAAAACCTTTTATGTAAAAGCTGAGGGATTCTATGGAACGAATGTTCAGACATTCTTCGAATTATATCAGCAAAAATCAATCCAATGATCTTTAAGAACCAAATTTTACCTGGAAATCATATTTCTACAGAATTTGTCAATAGATATGTTCAATTTAATAGAAAAGCGTACAACAACAAAAAGGAACAAAAATTGATATTCTTTAAATTTTGTCTCAAATTATTTATAAATATCACTTTTGTTATATTTATTTTCATATATCAATATAAAAATTAAATAATAGTTTATTGTCAAAAAGGTATTTTCTGTGAAGATTATGAAAACTAAAAAGACAATGAAAGGATATCATAAATAAGAGCTGTTAATAGAACAACCAAAAAGGTGTACAAGGATATGGTCAAAAAAATGGACAAAATTACATCACAAAGAGAACACCAAATAATGATGTTTCAAATGTAGCTACAAAGAGTTACTGAATTTTTTGACAAATAAAGGTAATAAATAAACACTAGTATCATTAAATATTAATTTTCAAGTATTTTCTTTCATACAGAAAAAGAAAATTTGGGAACCATTCAACAATACAGTAGACATGGGTGAAGAAAGGTATGATACTCAAGCTTTGTGAGTAATTGCTATTTCCTTATAACAACTTAATAATTAGATTTCATTGCATTTTTTTAAGTTGTTTTACAAAATCATCATTGAATGTCTTCATAACAAAGCAATATACAAAAGAAGAGCTAATAGGAGAAATTGATTAAAATTGGGTTAAACATGGGTTGTGAGTATATACATATCGTAAATTAATTGTGAAATATGGGTGATATATATCAGACATCTTGTTTAGACTGTATTCACCTCATAGCTGAAGAGAAAAAAATATTTTATATTAAATATATGTTTACAAATTCTCATAAGAACAGTGTTAATCCAAAATAATATATGAATCTTTAACATAAATGTTACAGTTTTGAAAGCAAAAATGTGTATTAAGCCTATGAGCAATTAAGGCAATGGCACATCATTTATTTTTTCTTTACATTGATGTATGTATTATTTTCATCTAGAAATTATTATTATTACCAATGTATATACACTAATATGCTTTATTTTTATGTTTGTAGATGGAAGGTGAAGAAGAAGAAAACAATAAACACCGTGAAAACATTTTGAAAAATAACCCAAGTCATGCAGGAAGTAGCTTCCTAGCAAGGAAAAGGTTCAAGTTGCGAATGATGACTGCCTATGTTTGGATATCAGCCACCCAGTGGTCAGGCTTAAATATTATACTGTGAATGCGTATATTTTGTTGAATAGACAGACATGAGGTTCATTGAAAGACAAAGGGGATATTCTATGAATATCCAGGCTTGGATATATATATATATATATATATATATATATATATATATATATATATATATATATATATATATATTCTATTAAAAACCAGTTTGTCACTGTGGAATACATCATTGATTAATTATATATTAAATATAATAAGAGAGTATGAAATTTCGTGATATGATATTATATAAATAATTCAAACTTCACTTATTATATATGCAACAAATTTTTACAATAATAATTTAAAATTCTACAATGAATATGACAGATATGAATAAATTAATTCTAAATATCACATTTTATAAAATAATAAAATTTGATTAATATTATTTATTTCTTTATAAGCCTACACTACTTCTTTATTAATAATGAATTTAAAAATATCACAAAACTGTACTATCATAAGTCAATGTTTATAAATACAAAATGACCATCATAAAAACAAATACATCTATAATGGGTGCAAAGTTGATACCATCCATGTGAACCTAGACAAATGTCAAAACCAATTAAAAATATTAGTGCATTTATGCGATATTTCACACTATATTTTTTTTTTTTTTTGTGTAAAAACACACTGTACATTTTCAGACTTATGGCACCAACAATGCATGATTGATACCACCTATGTCCTTGTTTTGTGTATATTCTGCTATGACTGCAGATGAAAGCTTGCTATGCACTGTGCATTTAGATGACTTATGGGCACCACACAAAATAATGGATACTAATTATAACTCTCATATCAGTATTTACTGCTGTGTTTCTGTAAGTCAAGGTACTCAAAGGATGACTCCATGAGCACCAAGAAAATTCCAAGATGACCCACCAGGGTGAAGGCCAGTGCCAGGACAGCCAAGCTGACTGCGCCTGGCTATTTTATACCTCGACGGCCCACCGCATCCTCCTTGACCACTCCATGCCACCTAGATGACACACACTGTGCATTTAATCCCGGAAATATAAATTTACGCAAAAAAATCCAGAACAACTTCACGTCTTGTTTTTTTTGGAAGTTGTTGAATTTTCCGTTAGTGTTCGCCACAAAACCTTCCTAGTCTGTACCATAAGTATTTTTTTTTTATTAATTTATTGTACCTGACATAAATACAAAGACTTCCTTTATAAATTTCCCCAACATAGAGTCTTTCTCTTTTGTAGGAAGAATATTCATCACATTCATTACCAAATTTTTGAGCATTGCTCTGACAAGTGTCGTTATTGGCCATCATAAAGTGTATCTATGGTGCCTTATTTATTACATAGAATATTGCAGTTACCACCATGATTATTTTCCATTCCAAGGCCAGATCGTTGTTCATAGTTTTTTGAGGCCATAAAGACATGCTGTAAGGTGTGCATCGTTCAAGTCATCATTCACATCAGATCTCAGTCATCTTCCACACTTATGCTTTTTCAAACTTCAACCCAGAAAATTAGCTTCACATGACTCTCTTCCCACACCGAGCATCGCACAATATTTCATTCCCAAGCCATGAAATTTTTCTTTGGCACCACAAAGATAAGTTCTCATGTATGACCAATAAAATATAATTTTTTTTAAAATCTTCAAGTTTTCTAAATTTTAATTTACAATTACAGTAACTGGGCTCAGTCATTCTGAACCATGGCCTTTGTATCTTTCAACCTATAATCTCTGCTTCCCAAGAAAAATTATAGAGTTACCTGCTGTTTCTGACATTCAAAATTGTGCAAGATGTTAAACATTTCCAGTGCAAGACCTTCAGTGCCTCTGCTCCACAGCCTTTAAATTTTGTTCATTTTCTTTTTTGTCATGATAAATCCCCTTTTATGACAAAGGAAATAGACCTCATTCTGAGTGGGCCCAGTACTGGAGATACTTTGTAATGAAATATTTTTGTATTAATATTCACAAAATGCTAAAAGAAAATAGACCAATGCACTTTCTTTCTCAGATGATATGTCTTAACTGTTGACATAATTTTTGATCCATGATCCTTTAGGCTTGATCCTTACTACTATATACACGAATAATTGTAAGCAATGAAGAGGAAACACTGCAATGTAAATTCAAGGTTATATATTAACAATTAAACATTATCTACCTATAATATCAAGGAGTACTTAATATTTGCTAAATATTAGACAAATATATAAAGAAAAAATAATTTTTAAAAGCTTATTTATAAATATGAAAAGGAAGAGATTATAGTCTCAGCACTTGTTGGAGGCCTCTTTCAGTGAAAATTCTGATTCTGCCTTGCTCCAAGTATGTGTAAGTACCTTTCTCTCAACAATTGAAAGGCAAATAATACCTATAAGAATGTGTAAATGGTTACCAGACTAGCTAAATTCATGACCAATTAGTAGTGGAAGGTCAATGGGGACCTATTTATAGGAAGGACACAAAGGAGGTTACCCATGAAAAGTGGAGGAGAAGGTGGAAATTTCAAAGGAATAAACCCTCATGCATAGCCTGAAAGCCTGGCAAATCAAAGAGCCTGACTTCTATCACCACTATTTAACAATAAACTCACAATTACTGAACCTTCTTAGAGGTTGAAGCTTTCCTCCATAATGAGTAAACACTGCTGGCAGGGACTTAATCATTTTCTCAACAAAATATAAAAGCTGTAGTGCTTAGCCATAATACATAATTCAGAATAAAGATTATTTATTACTATTACTAGGAAACATGTTGACCATAAAATTCATGGTTTATACTCATGTTCTCTACACCTTCTATGTCATTTCTTTGCATTCTTCAGGGATGTTTTACATACTTATTCATAGCAAAAACATTGCATAGGGTCTATCATAGGAACCAAAAGAATTTGTCACCAAGAGACAGAAAATTATCGTGTAACGGGATGCCCCTTAAAGAATGGAAGGCAGAATGAGGATATTTGATGAAATGCTTATGAAACAAGGAAAAGAACTCTTCCGCATCACTACCAAAGAAAACTTCAACAACAAACATATTACAATATATTGATATTAATATTCATGTTAAATGATGTCAATCACAGAATTTTATCATGAGATCAATAATACACAATTCTATCAATGTCATAATTGTCTGTTTGAAGTGGCTACTAATAAATAGATATCCTCCTGAGGATACAAATTTCACCTGTGATAGATAGGATCATGTAATATGTTTATATTACTCAGCACTTCAGATTTATCAAAATTGATGCCAGACCTGTCTTCATGATTCAATTAACTCAATGTACGAATATAAAGCACATGCAAATAGACAAAATAGTGTCAATGATGAAAAAAATTTAATAGGCACGAGAGAAATCGCGCAATAATAATTATGGCCCTCAAGGTGCAACAACAACACAACATACAGAATGAATTTTAAAGTCAAACACTGTGTATCTATTTACTCAGTTTGTAATGACGTAAAATATATGATTAAACATGAAGAAATTTTTCATTGTAGGCATGCAATTCTGAAGGTATTGAATAAGTTTCTAAACCCCCTTCCCGCATAATGATGCTGAAGTCGACAAAAGAACATTCTGCCTATGAGGCCACAAATTATACCCACATAATCAACACAATATGGGAAGCACCATAAGCTTCAAGCTAGAGAGACATCACAATAGAAAGGTAATATATGCTCACATGTAACAATGAGTTGTTTGGAAAAAAAAATGGACTTTTTTTGCATAGTACATACACTCAGAGTGTGTGACATTGACCCATGTGATCACAGTTCATGATGAAAATGGTGATTTAATATATGTATTTAAATTTCAAACTCCACTATAAAAATCACAATGAAGAGAGTCCCTGGAATCGAAATACAGAAATGAAAGAGAAAATTAAAAACAAGGATACAACAAGATACTAAAAAATGAAATACATATAGGATGTTTTATTTTAATTTTTCCCCGTTATTGATAAATATGCACTTTTATTTTTTACAGCTGTCATTAAATATATAACATAGTTGTAAGTTCATTCTTTCTGTAATGAATCCATCCTGTACCTTAATGAGCTCACGAAGGGGAGAATTCAACTATTACATATGATAACCTCATGAAGAATGTAATGAAAGTAATTTACACTAGAAGGTTTAAGAATTTTTGAAAAGAACAAAAATAAAACTCATCATGTCACTTTTCTTAAATCATCCCTCGAATCCAAAACTAGAAAATAAAATATTTTAGAACTTCTAGACTGCTGATCAAGGTACTCCCTTTTTCAGAAATATAGTGAATCTCAACTCCTGTGGTAAAAATTATACAAGAAAAATGTTAATCAACACTGTTCATGCTCAACACAAGCATTGAAGTATTTTCATTTTTTTGAGAGCCAAAAATAGCTAAAAGACACCTTCTCCAGAGAACAGTGTGGGGCATGAGGAATGAGTTCTGTGACATCAAACTGCTAAAAACATGTGAAATAAGAGGTTTCTTTATCAAACATCATATCACAATAGTGCCTCAGAAATGGTTAAAAAAACTACAGAAATGTTTAAAGATTCATCAAGAAAATGCAAATATTGAATAGAAATTACCATACCTATCTATAAAAATAGGATGATAAAATAAAGAAATCACCACAGAATAAAATGAGAATGTTTCATTTTACACAAGTTTTGAAATGAAGTGGAAAATTCACATTGAAATTGGTTTCATTTTTTCACAACCTTGAACATGTGAAAACATTTTAAATAAGCTATGCCATTTTCACAGGACTCATCTGTACATATTTTCACTATTCTATTATTCTATTATTGTAAAAATGTATTTATGCATATTAATGAAGTGATGAATGAAGGTTCATTATACAGAATGAAGAAAGATTCTAATTTGATTTTAACAGACTTGGTCAAAGACCTTCAAGGGAAAGTGATTTGTCAATTTTATGCGTTTAACATAAGAAAAGACCTCCATCTCTCAATTATTTCATTTTTTTAATGTCAATAATAGTAAATTAACTAGTCCCTAAATTTCATATGTTTTCGCTTTTTGTTTATTTATAATGTATTAGCAGAACTCTAGAGACCTTGCTTCTATTTTTTTTATGATTTCATTGCATGCTGAATAATCTTCAGCCTCTAAGAGTCATTTACTTTTGTTTATTGACACAAATAAAATTTGTAAATTTTCTCCAAGATTCTGTCATGGCTCATAAAATATTATATTTCATTTAGGTTCTCAGTTTCCAAATGGAGAAGAACACTAGAAATAGGATCCATTTCTTCTTTTATATACACACCATATCATTTAACTATATCATGAAAAATCTGAGCATTCAACATGTATACATAGAAGAAATTGTGGGGAAGATAATGTCATCATATGTAAGGAACATTAAGGAGTGATGGTTGATTAGGAGTCTAGTTGGGGACCACCAATAATAAAATGACAATGAACAGAATTTTCCTCAAGGTAATTAAGAACACACTAAAGAGAAGGAGACAAAGAGCCACACATACATACAGAATGCTTTTACCTATGATAATATTAAATAAAAAAGGTATCTAGAAAACTAGAATACGTCTATATAGTAGATAGCCTTCTCCAAATTAATAGGAAACTTTATGAAGGTCTGGCAATCATTATATCATTTCCACAATGCTACCTGGGGCATTATAATAACATGGAGAAGAAGACCAAAAGAGCTTAAAAACAGAATTATTGGGTGATGTTCATTTACATAGTGTTATATAAACCATTATATCCATGTACATATCCTTAAAGGTATATTTATCAAGGGAGACAATTATCCTGCCAATCTACTCCATTCAAGAAATGGAACCCAGACTACTTGAAGGGTGTCATGCAGAAATGGGGAGAATTTCTGGAAGATAAATTAGTGATGAGAATTGCTGCACACAAGAGTAATATATTTCTCCAACTGTTAAAATAATAATAAGTTGTTAAAATAACTGAGGTGGTATGAGGTTCACTCTTCATAAAAGACTGATTTAAACAATCTTGAAATAATCAATTTTTTCAACCTAATAATAAGGCAATAATGACCACAGTTTCACCAAGAGAGAGTGGGGTATTCATCAAAGAAGTGTTTATCAAAGCTCTGAGGCTCTGACCATGAGACAAAGGTGATGGATGATCTGTCCATATAACTGGCAGCAGGCTCCTGGATTTCACTTTTTACTGTTGGCCTTATTGGATTAGTCATTTCAGGTTTATCACCCACATGATATCTGCAAACAATGACAAAGGTTTGCTGAGCTATGAACACTTCTATAACATTCTGCAGAATATTATAGACAGATTCAAGAAGCCAGCCACAACTTTACAAGGGAATCTTTGACTCCCACCTTTTTCTCATGTGACCTATTATCACCAGTTGACAGTTCTATCACCAACATGATCTCCAGACGTTGATGATAAAGGATGATGGAGGAAGGGACCTTCCACACCCAGGAAGACCCCAGAACAGGGACAATCTCTAAGAAGGTGGTCACCTTTACAGCTCAGAAGGACCTCTGATCATGTGATGATTGTGCTGTTTTTTAGTCATCAGCTATATTTTTGTATCGTGCTTGCTTTTGTTTCTTCTTTATTTTGTTTTTCTTTCTATTCTTCTTCTTTCAGCCTGAAGTAGTTATATGTCCCCACTTTCACATATAAAAGAAATGGGTGAAGAACAGGCAACGCAATACAAGGGTTCAACTCTCAGATAAACATGAGTGTCAAGATTATTCGCCTGAAGGCAAACTTGCTGAGCATATCTGGATATTTAAACCAGAAGCTGAAAGGACAAACTAGAAAACTAAATGGTTAATTCAGAGACAACGTTGCCATATATGGACACTAATTTTAAGAAGAAGGAAAAAGTAACGTGATTCCTATCCTAGTGGACTTCTGATTGGTAAACTCGGGGAAATTTTTCTATTAGTATCAACCCAAGACCATTAAGGAGTTGTGCACGGTAAGATGTTATTTCGTGTGCAGTTAATTTTTAGAAATTAAACAATACTAAAATAAATCAAAATAGGTAAGCTAGGAAAAAAGTATCTCTCGAACTGCAATACCCCAGAAACCATGCAGAGTTAAAATCTCCTCGAATTCATGGTTATTAAAATACGTTTATAAGGTGGCTGGGACTCGGTTACTCACAATAGTTTGCAACTTGTATCAAAATTTCAAAACATACGTTATCATATGATGTTCAATTTTTATTAAAATATATTCATTCACGCAATTACTAAAATATACTTATCATATATCAATATGTTTCCATATTAACATGTATATATTTACCCCCGTATTGGTAACATGCATCGTTAGTGACAACTCCTACGTTTAACGACATGTTGAAACACGTCTTTAGCCTAGACCTTTAAATGTTTCAGGTAATTTCAAATGATCCTTAGGTTAATTGAGTCATTTTAAGTTTATTCATTAAATTCTTTTAATTTGAAGGCTCAAAACAATATCACCTAAATACCTAATGCAATTCATATACATATATAATATAGTGCTGACTCTTTGAATTAGCTAATGCTATCTAGCTAGTGAAGAGTTTAAACAAAATGATGCAAAAACGAATATTTTCCTAATCCACATCACTTTCATCATCCAGACTCAGTAAAAGCATTCAAAGATGAAAATTATGCAATGTAATCTATGGAAACTTTATTTTTTCACAAAAACCATAAAATCTAATTCATGAAAATTATAGACTTTTTTTCCAAAAATTATGCAATCAGAATTCATGCATGATTTTTATTTTTTTGATAATTGTCATGCACTCAATGCAATTTTCACCTAATGATAATCTACTTAACGTGCACCTCTAAGCTTTCAATCAATAGTATAATGTAATCCGAGTTCAATGATAGGTCTCAAAATGACTTTTCAATGCAATTTCGTCTAATGAACTTTTTAACAAAAGGTAACCATGGAGATGAAAACTAAATGGAATGGGCCAATTTTTTTTTACTTTATTTTTTTATTTCTATTTTTTCCGGTCTCAAAAAACAAAAAAATAATACCTATAATCAATAGAAAATTGTATTCTCTCAAACACAAGAAAAACAATAATTTTAATTGACCCAAAGAATCAGAGACTCAACCAAAATTCACTTACCACTGCATAGGATGGATGTTTTCACACCACAAAGAAAATAACACCAAAGACAAATTCTGATGCACACGTGAGCAGATAATAACTTTATTAAATACACAGCCTTTAGCAAACCTAAAAAATCCTTCTAATTTGCTGATCAATACCACTATACAGAAAACCCGTACAATCGTGGTATTCAATGCTACTTAGGACCCCCAAACTCCGTGTTGGCAATGCTAATCTACATATAAAATTAATGTTGGTTTACAAAAATTGCAGAAAAGAAAAGGAGAATGAAAGACAAAGGTTTGTGCCCTCGAATCGTACTTATAAATATTTGTGCCGGAAACACACGACCGTGTTTTAAAAGTTACAGAATTAAGAAATGCTAGGAAAAGCAATCAAAGCCAAAGTAGGAACCTAAACGTGACACTTAACCAAAAAAATAAACCCTATGCAAACACATAGATACCAACAGACCTAGACCTTAGTGCGATCGTAGGATCAGCTCACGAAAGGAAGGCTGGTTACATAAAGTTCCCCAATGGAGTCACCAATTATGTCATTAAAATAAAATCTCTTCTGTGGATACAAAGGCAATCTATATAGTCATAGAAGAGTGGGTCTAGCAACTTTGTATTGGCTTTTTTTAAATGCAAACAATATTTCTTAGCTAATATTAAAAATGATAAGAAAATAGAAGGGAAGTACCTTTTTCCTCTGTTGATATGTTCAAATTTTTTGATGATGACCTTGATCCACAATCCTTTTAGGCTCACCCTTGCTACTTATAGCACTCAAATACCTATGGATGATCAAGAGGAAACAACAATGCAAATCTCAACACATATGAATATTTAAAAGATTAGCATCTAGGAGATCAAGGAGTAGCAAAATATTTTCATACAAACCTTAGAAAAATATAGAAATCAGCCACATAAATGTTTATTGATAATCACAGCAAGAAGTATTTTTTACAAACTATTCTGAGATACAGATGCCTTCCTGGTAGAATTTGGATCTTTCCACCGGGTCGTTACTCCTTCTCCCAACAACTTAGGCATTATCACAAAGGCAATAATGTAAATGGAACAAGAGTTCAAACTCACTCAACCATGATCACAATTGCAGAAGGATGATGCTAGTAATTATAGTGTTGAATAATAGTTGGGATCCTATGAAAGGAGGAGGAAGGTTCATTTTATAAGGAATAAACCCCCGTGGATGAGATCAAATCTATAAAATAAGAGCCTCACTATATCGCCACCGTTTTTAAGAAATCAAATTGTCGTCTGAGAATCATAGAGTTAAAGCTTCTCCTCCATTTGAGGACAAATTGTAAGAAAGGGACCGTCGATAAATGGTTCAAGGAATAAGGGCGTTGGTAAAAGTGTTAAGCTAGAATCAGAAATTCAAAATTAACGTAAGGCGACAAGATTGCATTAGCAATGTTACATGGTAAAAATTCAGAGTTTTGACGGTTCTTTCCGCGTTATTATTCTGCTGCAGTTTTCTGTATTTAAGTCTTCAAGGGATACCTTCACATATTTATTCGCAGGAAACATTTCACATGGTCTTTCATGGTTCCTCAGGGATTGTGTGACGACAAGTGAGGATGGCCGTGAACACAAAATAATCCTCTAAACCTATCTTTAACCACACAATGTGTAGTATCAAGGCCGTGGCTTTCTCTCTTTTCCACCAACCGTACAGATGTGCAATCCCCCGATTCTCTTATTCATCCCATTACTTATTCCGTCCCACTTTCATGGATAAAATACCATGATGGTTATGATTTTTGATTGATGTCATCCCATCACATACCAAAGAAAATGTACTTATCATGTTACAGCGAGATGATGAATGTGCAGAGAAGAATAGTGTGTACCTTTGTAATGAAAATATTGCAACAATTACAAAATATCATTTATAGAGAAGAGAGCGAAAGGAAATTATTTTTGTGACCACTATCGAAGACTTCTGAGATCATTGAAGAATCGTTATCACCAAGGCATGGAGGGGAGAAAGGAAAGTTCTTCATGAAGACACTCAACTTCTTAGCAGCAAGAGGGATTAAAATTGAATACTGCTACAACTATGTTAGTAGTGGCACATGTCATGTCATGTCATGACCGGTAATATGGCACATCACTATTTAAAGAACACCATGTATATTGGTGTATTAAACAACAAAGTGGAATTTGGAAGGACACAAATGTAATGTAAAAATTCATCCAAGTTGAAATATCATACTTAATTCAGTCATTTCATGAGGGGTCTTCAAAGAGCCCTCAGAATATATACCCTCATTATATATGAGTAAAGGACTGCTTATTTGACAATGTACAGTTTTACATAGATAAGATGGGGCTTTTGTGGAGAAAGGAGTGGCTCCAACGCTCCACTATTAGAGCTAGTGATATTCACGCTATACATATGTGTCTTGGAAATTTTACTTTCTATTAACAGAAGTGGAAATTTTACTTAATAACAGAGCCTTTCAAGGAAAACATATTCTTCATGGCATGAATTATGAATGTTTTGAGACTATTCTGTCAACATTGTGTTTTATGCTTTTTCACAATTTAAGATAGTTGAACAATTTTGGTTATTTTGGTACTTATCATATTGAGAATATGTTGTAATGGTTTTTTTTTAGATCGTCACATACTTCCGGACTTTTACACTAGATACTAGAAAGATATTTATCATTTGTTGGCATAATGAAAATCATATCCACTAGAACTCTTCTCGCCGACAGAAAATCTTGCCCACGTGTATTCTCTTTAAATATACTTCTGCCTTAGTGACCACCTTTTCCATTCCCTATGAGAAAGAATTTCATATGATTGAACAACGCCAGACACATTCCCACTTTATTTTTGAAGTCACGTGTGCACTCCTATGTCTTTCTCACTATTAGAGTGAAGGAAAATTTCATGTATTGTGTGTTCAGGTTCGATACTCTAGACGATAGTCTCCACCGAAAATGATGTGAGACATAATTGGGAATTCACATTGAGGAGACCCCTTTGCATGAAAGTTTTCAAAGACCATCAACAATGACGCTGTGGTTGAGGGTCAGAGACGAATCGAGCCCGTCGAACTGCTTGAGAACCTTGATCTAAAATGGCTCATCCCGAAATATTTCGAATGTGTTTCTCTAATTTTTTCCTTTATCATTTTTCAATCCCTAGATGAGCCTCTCTATCACTTGTCTTGGTTAAAATTTGACTCGTCTAATATTCCTAAATTTTGCAACCATTAAATCTACCATATTATAAATTATTTCAGTGATTTTCTTCCTCACCCCTTGAAGATCATGTTAATTGATGGTGTCATAATGCTCACATGCCACCTACTTCCATTCATTCCATTCATCATTTTCCATATATTCACTGCTTCCTTGGTAGGTATAATAAAATGAAATGTTTTAAAGAACTAATCTTTTAAGAACAGTTTCAATGAATAAGTTGAGGATTTTTCTAACTTAAATTTTCACCTTTTCCATGAAATTATGGAAGAATATCTTAATTGGGATTTCTTGAAACAAGAGTTTAAGAGTTGTTTGGTTCTTATAGATTTACGTGGTGAACCTAAACCCCATAATTTTTGCCTACCCCAAACTTTTTTGAACTTACAATATATCTTCTGGGACTTACAGGAGGAACATACTATTTCTTTGTTCGTTGTCCTCCCCTCATTTTGCAAAGCCAGTAAGGGTGCTCTCCCTTGCGATGATAAAAATGTTGGGAGACCTTGCTTAACCAATATGTAATATATCTTCTTATTCTTCTTCCACTTGTCATAACTCATATATTCACGGGAGAAATTCCGTAATGGCCCAAGTGAAGCCTATGGTGAAGACTAACTTCCATTTCTCAAGATGAGGTTATCAGCACCTTTGCCTCCTAATCTATTTTTGTAATCACCTATCATCTACGTTTCATGAATCTTTGTACCATGATATTCTTCAAGAACATGTTCCACCATCTATTTTCCACAATTTTATTTTTCTATAATGTCAAGTTCAAATATGTATAATATACAAGTTATTCATATTAAACGGTAGAGGATAAGGAAAGTGAAGATTCTTTCAATCTTTCTTCGGTTTTCCAAAATACTCCATGAAGATGATGCGCTTCATTCTTGGATGATTTTCAAAGATGGTAATCGTAATGAATCAAATAAAATAAAATATTCCGATCAATATGTAGCCTGCTACTAATCATTCTAATGAGAATTATTTTTCATGTGCTGACGAATTCCAAGTACCATTTGATCTTCAAGCCATGAATATTTTACCTTATATCTAGGAATTTGATTTGGCCAAAGAAGCTGTTCTTATAAAATTCTCTCATCTTAGCATTCTTTTTTCCATATGTGGTGCATTCACATTTACAAAGATACTCATACTTTAGTTCTTCATCCATTATTATATTCCCTACTGAAGGAAAGTGGATATTTCATATTTTTAATAAGAAAACTCAAAATCAGTAGAGTACCTTCCGTACATCCTTTATCATCTCCTCAAAAGGGCTAAATTTTCAAAATTCAACTTGCTCAAAAAATGTCTCTGGGATTCATTTATCTTTGAATTTGTATTCGCAATAGCTCTAATGGAGTAATATGGTGTAGTTGTTGAAGCTGGAAATCCAATAAAATTAGTGACAGCATAGTTTTCCTATCTATTGTGCTTTTGGCTATTGAAGCTAGTGGTAGCATCTTATTTAGTGCGAATGAATTTCTGAATTATTCTCACAATCAAGTTCTTCTTCGTTCACCATGTCATGACCATCTAATGAATTTTTTGTGCTAAAATCTCTTTTAAATTTTTTATGATTGGAACTTCGTACGCTTGTCAAACAGTGTTTAAGCCACACAGCCAAGAGTTTGGTTCCTCCATTTTTTGTATATTTAATAGCTGCCACCAATCCATTATGTCATTACACATGAATATAAATTCAAATTCTTTAATAACTTATCATCTCAACATCATTTGGTCACTAATGATTGTCATTCAAATTTTCATCATTTTTTTCATTACTATATATGATGAGATAGTTGTTTTATATATTATTTGATATTTGTCATTCAACATCCACTATTCATATGTCTGCTGTTGAGGTACTTCAGCCTTTGTTGATGGGTACATTAGTCCTCACAATCTCGACATGACTACTCTAATATGATCAAATCTATTTTCTCCCTCACAATATTTCCATCATAATCCTATGCCTAATTGAGAATTCAACTTTCCAAATATTTTGCAGGTTTTCAAGAGAGGGTCATCATATGATTTTATGATCCAATCTTTGAATTGTTGCAATAGTAAGTCTTACCTTGCAAGCCTTCCTTCCATCGCAACAAAATTTTCTATTTTTCTCTCACGCTTGCTAAGTATTTTGTGTAGATAGAGACACATTCATACAAAGAAGCTTCAAAGGTTTTTGAATGATACTTGTTCAAAGAGGTAAGATTTGGCAAAATGTTTAGAAGTGTGGTCACAGTTCATTTTCTGCCATTGTGAAAGACCTTCAAAACTTTATGCAAGATATTCAATTTTTCATCTTTTTGTTACACCTTGATTTCTATCCTGCTTTAATTTTTCATATCTTTTTGGATGGAGGTCAAGAACCTCATGTTATCTTCACTATAAATTCGTTAAACATGACCCCGACCAACTAGTTGTTAGGTTAGAGTAGTATTAGTTGCATCTTTGGTTTTCCTTTCTTGCACCCATCTCTGCTTGTTCTCTTTAGTCTCTCTTGTCTTTTATTACTTTTTCTCTTGCATTATGCTTTTGATTTAGTTTCTTTTCTTTTCTTCTGGCTTGCCTCCCACTATTTCCTTTGTCTTCCTTCCTCTTTTGTTTATTTCTTTTTTCTTCTTCGTTTTGTACTCTTTTTCTTTTCATCATGTGAATAAGTTTTGTCCTTCTCTAGGTGTTGTTTTTGAGATTGTGTGAATGGGTCTATATCTGCAAATTTAACATTTTTCATATCTTTTCGTTTGTCTTCCTTGTATTGGTTATGTATTTTAGTCGATGTAGTTTTGATGGAAATGTGATCTCATCCTAAGGAGAGTTTTGGGAAAACCATGTGAAATCCTTAAGCGTCTATCCAAAGAACCCAGCTCATATCTGCCAGTTTGTTTTGTTTTGGTGTTTTCGCCATGCTTATCCAATCGTAAAAGGGAGAAAGGAAACACAAATGAGAAAACTAAAGCAGAGTAAAATTCATAGCTAGAAAAGATTAACCTCTCTTTCTCTCAATATGTCGTGATCCTTCTTCCACCAAAACAGTCAAAACACTAATGCACACTTATTGAACAAAAAGAAAAAGGTGAAAGAAGAGAAAGGTTTTGCTACGAAATAGTTAAAGCATGCAACTCATTAAAATATTATCTGTAGACTCCATGATAGATAGAGAAAACACCAAAGATGAAAAAATTATACACATTGAAAATATTAAACTCAATAGCTTCACTACTCCTCCCTACTTGAAACATTGTGATAAAGCCGAATATTTGTTGATTTAAACTAAAATGGAATGATGGGACTTAGTCTATTCAAGTGTGGCGTGGTAAACCAAAGTGACTATACATGATGATTCAATATTCCCTGCAAAGAACCAAGGTCTAACACAAAATAATTTAACCAAGACAAGAGAAGATGAATTCCAATGCCATTTGTCACCAATCACAGAAGCCACTACACACGCCCAAAATTTTTACCTGTACTCAAATTTCGCAGCTTTCCTTAGTATTTTTCATTGCTTTCACAAACTTTTTATAACCATTTTATCGACTTTCTTAAAGTGAAGCGTAATCCCTTTCACAAGATAAGAAAAGTATCATCTTTTGGAATGTTGGTTACCTATCAAATATACATTTTTTCTATATGTATACAAGAGGTAACCTTTAAAACATATTATTCTTAACCTCAAAATATATTTTCATCATTTTCAAATATTTTGGGCAATACCATATGTTTTAACAACTATTTAAAGTGTATATTTATTGTGACACTTATCATAACCGGTTGTAAAGTCGCCATAATGAGATACCCTCTATATATTTGTAAGTCATGGATGATATATGTTGTTTAATTTTTTGAAGATATTATAAGTATGTGTTCATAGTCAAATTTCATCACTATTCACATCGATATATGTTCACCACCCCACTTAGTTATGACTTTAAAACTTCTAGATCAAGAAAATTAGCTTCACCGGACTCCCCCTAAGCCACACATTATGTAGTCTCACCAAGTCATGACCTTTTCTGAACCAAGAGGCAAGCACCATCAGACTGCTCAATATGAATTTTTGCATCGTGCTTCAATGACCTGTACTATAGTCATGGTTTTAATCTCCACTTTGAAGCCTACCAGCAACCTCATGCTTAGGCTGTCCTGAGCCTGGAAACTAATACTTCCTGCCAACAAGATTTCTGACACCTAAATTCATGCGTAATTTTCGTAGTGTCAACTTCATACTGTCTCATCGTTCAAAAATCACATCGGCAGAAATCTTGCCAGTTACTATGGATACAGAATTTGGTGAAATTTTTAATTTCTCATCCGAGAAAATAGACAACCTGGGCTTTCAATCGAGATTTTTAAAATCTCATCCAAATGATTTTTGACAGCCTCACCTTGAGAGTCGATTGAGTCAATTAAAAGTTAAAATGCATGGTTAATTATTTTCTCGATCGAGAGTTTGTATTCACAAAACTCGCAAACCCATATATTGCAAAACAATGGATAGATTTAACTCTGTCCAGAGGCTTGTCTAAAACTTCTAAAATTTTTGCTTCAACATTATGCATCATTTTCATTCCGGGAGTCATTGTCGTTTTTGCCGGACCGAGTTGTAATTATCATTTTCTTGCTGACATTCGAGCCATCGGGATTCTTCTAGCCGTAAGTCTTTTCGAAAAGATTCAACTTCACCATGCCAAAGGGCCAGTGTTGATTGCACTTTGATTTTTGCACCAATTGTTCTTGTGGAAGTTTAACTCACTTGAGAGGTGGAACCCTTGCCACACTCAATACAAAGGTCCATAATGTGATTTCTGAAAATTGCACAATTTTTCAACCACAATATCCCACACCTAAAGGGCCACAAAAAAGATTCCACTTCTTGATTCTTAAACATTTGGCTTTTTTGGGGTAGAAGTGCTTGGTCCGACGGCGTAGAGTTAAACCTTCAGAGAAGGTACGAAGACCATATCATGTTCCATGAGTTATTATAAAATTTCGTAAGAATAACAAATCTTGCATAAGTTGACTTTTGCGAAATATTTGTTAAACATATGAACAACTGTGGATCATATTAATAAGAGATTTGCCTTCGGATCATTGAATATCAACATGTCATCGTGAAGGTAATTTTCATCAAACATCTTTATGTAGCTAAAATTTTTCACATCCACCATGAAAACTCCTTCATATTCTTTCTTCATAATAATATTTATTTCTCATGATTTTTCCAGAAATCATGTCCGGTCTCAATCATTAGTGATATTTCTTACCAAAAGCTTAATCCAATCACGCATTCCTAAAAAATCAAGTGTTGCTCCTTTTTTCCAATTGAGGTGGATGAACTTTTCCTTAATCAACATCAAACATATTAAGGATCGTTAAACCTGTTCTTATGACATTCCTTGCATAATCTTGCGTTGTTTTTTCTTCTTTTTGCCATATATCTTCCATGTTAGTCACTATATCCTGCAAACACCACAATGTAGACTATCATAGTTTCAATGACGACCAGAAGTGACCTCTAGTCGGTGTGCATAATCTATCATGTCATATGTCACAGTTCTTTTGAGGTTAAGAATGGCCCATTTTCATTATTTTTGCATCAATATGTGTCATCATAGGATCTCATAGTGGTTCAACGTAATGCATGTGTTTATCATCCATCGCTGCTCATCCTTTCAACATTTGTGTTCATTTTTTAGATATCAAATTTTTTATTGGTATATAAGTTGTTAAATTTATATATCATGTTCTTCTTTCAACTCTCTAAAGTTATGAGTCTACTCACTAGATAATGACTGTAGAATATGCACCATTTCAGAGTATGATTTTTTTTTCTTGTTGTCATCAAACTATTGAAGATAATGTCTATGATGAGATCTATTTTCAGGGATAAGATTGGCCTTTCATACATAATGTTCTTGCCATCCAACTCCTGTTTCAAAGAAGTCATTCTTCTTCTTTGTAGATTTTTTCAGTGTTACTTGATTCTTCCATTCGTATGTTAGACTTTTACATGTTTTAGGTTGAATATCACGTTTTAGGAACTTCTATGATGTTTCATAAAGACTCTTCACCTCCACAAATTTTGATTTTTCTAATAGCATCCCCAATCTCTTCCTTCCCAAACTACAAGTCACTAAATTCCCAGAAAAGAAACTACTTTCTGTATGTGATTGTAATGTCGATTGATGATGATCTGTTGAGAACAAAGTATTCTTCATGTAGATTCTTTATTCTTTCTAAAAATGTACACTTTTCAAATGACTTATGATTTGTGAATGCCTACAAACTCTTTCTTTCTTTTCAAATGTTTGTGATTTTTTTGTGACTATATGTAATTGTAGACAATGTTTCTCTATCATGGCCACTTCAAAAAATTCATCATGAAAATCTTAAATCATACTTTATATGATAACATCTTCTAATAAAACAAATTTATTTAAAACTAACTTTTGTCAAATATTTCTAAATTTTTTAGAGATTCTAAGTATTATCTTTAGTCTTTGGTTTCTTCTCTGCTCCTTCTTTCTTGCAACATGTGCTCCACTTCATTTTCTTTTCTCTTGTTCGTTTTTCCTGTCTTGTGGATCCTTGGGACAACATTTTCTTTATAATTCTTTACAATATTTTATGTTCATAGCATTGTATTTTGACATATGTTGTCTTAATTTCCTGTTGTTGTTGATTTCTTTTCATTATTGTTGTTTTTTATATTTATGAGGTTCAAATATCTACACATCTTTCAAACTTATTCCTTGGATTAGTTGCAAAAGATTGGGACTGGGTTTCATTGCTAGGCTCAGTTAACAACTTTAGCTTTTTAATATTGTTTCTTACATAGAAACATCGAGCCCATAGTTCCTCGAATGTCGGAATATCCTTCCTCGAATGATGCTATAGCAAAAATACTCTCAATCTATAGGGGTAGAACATCGTATACACAAGTATTTATTTTGTGTAATTGGATCTAACCTCAAGTCCTTGAACATCCTTCAATTGGAAATTTTCATGTTTAAGAGCCCAAGTCTTCATCTTTTATAACCTTGTTTTGTAAAGTGATTTCATATATTTTTCTACCCTAGGTCATCAATAAGAGTATAGTTTTACCAAATTTTCACAGACTTCTTTTGATGTGGTCAAACTCATGTTGAATACATTCTATAGACTCAAAGACAAATTCAATTCTTCACCCTTATCACCTCATCATATTTCTCATAGCCACTTCTTTCTGATTGTTCTTTGTTTTGTAAGCATTTCTGTCCTTCAATGAAAAATCATGAAATCATTTTCTTTTGAGAACTGTACCTATGACCTTTTTCTTCCTGTTTTCAAAAATCTGAGTGCTCCATTGTTTTCTGCTGTTTTTCTTAGATGCCATTTGAGTAAGAGCTTGTGAGGTGTTAAAGGCCTAAATACCACTGTATGTGTATATGTAAAATATAAGATATTTTGAGTGATGGTATCTTCGGTATTAATGACTGTCATTAAATGATTGATTATTGATCCCAGCCTTCCCTTTTCAAATAAAGTTATCAAAGGGATTCCTCTCTGTTTGTGGATGATTATTTCATAGGATGATTCTGGGCTCCTCATTTTTTCTTCTTATGCAGTAGACAAGATCAGCCACAGATCATGTAAATGTATGCAAATTCTTCAAGTGTGCCAACAAGGTGATCTTCAAGATGCCTTCTCCTCATCTTACTTCCGATTTCTCTTACTTGACAATTTCTTTGTGAGTATTGTTGCTTCTTATTATTTTATTATGATCTTCTTCATCAAAGACAAAATTGCGTACTCAGTGTTTCCTTTGATACAGCAGTTTTCATCTATCCCAACAATACGCACCCTTTAAAATAAATGATTTGACAATAGTATGCATGCTCTCATGCATTGAAATGGGAGTTTCTGCTGAAAAAGGAGGTAGTATATGGTTTGAAAAAGTTCACAACAACATTTTCCTGCACCACACATGGCCCAAAGGAAGGACTATATGTCATTGTTTCATAAAATTGGATGATATTTTTCACTGTGGCACTTCTGTGCCTATTGTAGTCTGTGACCATGTGTTTATTCCATCCTGTGCAACTTGCTTCTTGTGCTTCAGCTCAAATAGCTGATTGTGTTGCACACAAGAAATAACCATTGTATCCACAGGTGTTTTGCATTAATTTGCTACTAATTTCACCCTATGTTTATTTTTAAAAGTATGCTACAATAAAGAGGATAGTAAAATGAACAGCCTCATCGAGCAGATTAGAGTAGAATAAGTTTTTTGAGTAACAACCTTCTGTATCTTTAGATTCATAGTTTTTGTTCGTATTTTTTTATAGTCAACCTTGATGGTATCGATGATATTTTTGAACGTGGAGTAATAGTTTCCCCATATGTGCATGAAATGATTCCGAGGTTTTCATGCACTTATAAAGGAAACACTTCTGTTGAAAATCAAGTGTTCAATGATGAAAAGTATTCTAAACAGAGTTGTAACAGGACCTTGGGTGTCCATATTGTGTAACTTAAGGGGCTCGAAGGTTATGGGACCTTAAAAGCTCAGTACAGTAATTAGTAAGCAATAAAGGCAGAAATTATTTCCATGAATTATACAGTGAATGTCATATACATGCAAATAATCATTTAAGGAAAACAAAGACAAAGATTGCTATTTTATGAAGAATGTTTCATATTGAAAATATTGTGGTATGGCCAAGTATGCTCATATTTTACTGGTCATTTCTTATTATTTTCAAAGTTTTTTTGTAGTTCTTTAAGCCTACGTAAGAAAATTTCAAGACAAAGGAGATGCGTACCTGCTAGAAAATATCACTCGTGGAACGCTAATGACCCTTTAAGAGAACATAATTTAGTGTCTTTTTATCTCAATAATTATGTCAGTATTTATATGTACTTTGTAAATCAATCATTGAATTGTTGTTTACACTTTTGTTATTTTTTTGAGAGCATGTAGATTTTGGAATAAAAAAAGAGACAGTATGTTTTTTAATAATATTTAAGAAACATCTTAAATTAGGATTACTTTTTATTGTATTATTAATGATTTTGAGTTTAAAATGGGATTTGCTCATTTTTTCACTTTTTGGCCACCATTTATTGGTAAGTATGATTGATTACATATGCTTTTTGTTGAACAAAGATGTAGCACCAATACATGTAATACAGAAATATTTTTGAGCATTTGCTTTTTGTTAGTTGTGAAGATTGAATTTGTGGGTGGTTGCTGTGAAGTAACTTGTATTTACAAATTGTGCCTTGAATAAAATTTCTTCAACTGTTATGCCAGCTTAGAACTATTTCATGTACGTGCTGTGTGAACCCTTCATTTGGTGTTAAAGCTTTTCTCTGCACAATGAAACAAATTTATTAACAAAGCTCATGATTTCATGCCAAAGTTGGTCATCCTTATTATTCCAAAATAAACACAAAGGCATATTAATTTTCATTATGGAAGGGTATTAAACCACATGAACTCTCTTTTAATGTAGAATTATAAACAATAATTAGGTCAACACATCCTGCATTTCAAACCTATTGTTTTGAAAAAAGGAGAATACTACAAAATATATACATCTTGAATCACTTATGTGGTCGATATTTGCTATGTTTTTATGATATATATTTTTGGGTTTGGTGCTATATTTTCAATGTACTTGATAGAAAATGGGAGGATCAAAAGACATCTTATTTTCTGGGATGATCCGTAGCTTCGCAGGTTCGGGTGTTTCTATAGACTTCAATAGAACAAAAATGTGGTTCATTGTGTACATTGATGATATTTATGTAGAGAAATTTTGATCAACTTTCAAAGTTAAATATATACACACAAGTTTAGGACAATTTCAAGTTTTTTACTGAAATTCATTCCTTAATAACTATTACATACATATTTAATTTTTATTCCCGCTCGTTGATTCTCGAGGAAAATCTACTAACTAGCAACTTGGTGGTGCCACCACTTTATTTATGGATTTGAGAATATTGACCCAAATTTCATGAAGACAATAGGCAATTAAACATGGACATACTCGGGTATGTATACAAGAGAGAAAAATATGTAATAACTAAAATGAATGTTTTAAGATACAAGTTTCCCAATGATGGAGAAGGGAAATTATTTTTAGACATTTAATAAGGTTAATTCAGTAAGTAGATTTTAAGAAAGATCAACAAGATTTTCATACTTTCATATAAAACCAAGAATTTAGGCCTACAATAAGAGAAAATGAGAGAGAATTAAAATTTCTGACTTTCTATCCTTTAAAAGAGTATTATTAAAATAAAAGATGGTTCATTAAAAAAATGAAGAGTAGTGAGTAAACTCAAAATAAAATGACATATTTTAGATAAGAAAAAGACTGATGTTTATGATCCTCGCCAATGATCGCCTGTAAACTTTTGAGTAAAATCACAAGGATGAAAAAGGAGGTCAGGTGATGATGAAAGTGGGTGCATGAAAATCGTAAGGAATATCATCATATAGAGAAAGAATATAGACTAGACAAAAAAATATGAAAAGGGGATATATGAGAAAAGGCAGTATGACACACAAAAACATGATGTAAATACAGGCTCAAACCCAGAGTTCTATATGTTTCTGCTTTTGAGAAAGAATGAACTTGTACATCACCACCATCAATGAGAATGGAACTTGGGAAGGATCAAGATTCAAGTCATTTTAAGAACATGGTTATTTTACCTGAATAACACTGAGAGTTTTGGGAGGGCACATACAAGGACCTGTAATAGGGGAAGACCTTGTTAGAGTATACATCATTATTATTCAAATGATTTTGGGCAAAGAGATTGGTAAGAAGCAGGCATGTAGCCCCAATTTTCTAACAACGTTGACAGTTCATAGACATGGTTTATCGTAGGCATTTTAGCAGCGGGATGATGCCCAAGATAATGCAAGGCAGGAGAAGCTGGATGAACATAAAGATAAGCCCACAGTCTGTCCTGGGTCACTTCCAAGAGATTAAAAAGGAGAGAAATAAGTGAGGTGGTTCACAGAATTTCATAGTTAGGATTTGTATATTGAAGGCCTCCATATTTTGTGTGCTTTTATATGTATGTGTATATAATGGCACATGCAAGTTTAAATACATTTTGGATTTTAGCCAATGTTTTGTTCTGTTAATGGATACAGGGTTCAGTATGTTTATGGTGAGCATCAACTGTGCTTAAGTACTATTTTGTTAGTTTCCACTAGGGTCTACAAATAATATCTACCTAAATTCTGATGTCGTGTTTGATATTTCACCCACACCTTAGCCAAATCATGAAGATTCCCTCTACCTCCATTCTAGATGCACATATCATTCTAATGCTTATGAACGCATGGGGATGACCTCACTTCACAAATGGACTATTTAGTGCCTTCACAATTGATGAATAAAATGAACTATATATATATTCAAGTCTGTACCACAGTGATCAAGCACTAGGAAAAAAAATGAGAATATTTCATTGTGAATAAATGTTCACTTCCATGTTACCATACTCTTCAATAAAATGAATCATTACGCAACAATCATATCTTATAGAAAAACACCTCCATACCAAACAAAACTATATATAATTTTTCCAAAAGATAATCGACATCAAGCAAGCAATATACAACTAACAACACCCCATATATACAATGAATGCCAGAGAGATAACAGTCATGCCAAATAAACAAGGCACACAACATCATCATTACTTTTATAACGTAATGAACTAAATTGCAACTTCAAGTAAATATATTGACTATCCGCAGTTAGGAAGGTAACTTCATGGATTATTTTATAAACAGACCGGATGAGCTTCCATTTTACCTAGTAACATTTTTATTGAAATTTGAGATTTACCTTGATGAGATACCCATTTTGTCTAAATGCTATAAAATGTTATTATTTAGTGAAAGGGATTAAAATTTTTTTCTTAAAAGCATTTTAAATTCAGTAGGAATAGTACTCCGTGTTTCTCAATTCATTTGATATATGTAAGAAGGTATTTTTTATAAATTTTCTTCATTTATGCTTGCATACATAATCATTATAAGGTTTTTTTGATTGGAAAGAAAGTTATGAATATTTATTCAATATCTATTTCTGTTATTCTTCAAAAAATAGGGGATGAAACATATATATTTTTTTCTCCGGATGTGTATTACATTTATGAGATGACATTTAAATGATTCTGTTGAATGTGATGTAGCTCTCTAAATGGATGGTCAATATACAATCAAACCTTGTTCTAAGGAAGTCCTAGGAGACCCTAATCATTCCAACAGGGTTGTATGAAACTTTTCACTAGTTCTTCAATTAATTTATTTTGTACCAAGCGAACTGAAGCAAATTATTTTTCAATTTACGCTTGTTGTAAGCTCACCCTTGGTTAATTTGATAGTGAGATCTCTTCACCATTCGGCTGAAGAGTGAGTTCCCAAAAATGCTTTTTGTGCATATTGCCTTATTTAATAGTGTGATGTTGGCCTTGTAATCACTCCTTTGTCACTTGAATAGCTGAAAATTTTTTGATGATGTTTAGTGTACCACTTTATTGAAGTGTTTCATTAAAATTATTAATATTCTAGAGGTATTATCTTACATATTCCCCTTTTTATTACATAACAATGTTACATTTATTTGAGGATGAAATTTTTCCTCTCATAGGATCTAAGGAGAGAGGTACCTCACAAGTTATAACATACGTCAAATCCCAATCGTAACTTATGCTTGCTGTATTTGAAAACGGAAGCTTTTGAGAGATTCTTTTCAAACCCAAGGTTATAGAGTTTGTTAGGTCCGTGATAGGATAATGTGAGTCACTGAAACCAAACATGTTTGTAGAAATCCCAATATTGCATGGCTATCCAAAGAAATGATGCACACTCAGAAACATAATTGTACATTTTTCTATGCTCGGAGTTTCTCATACCAATTACTTAGAAGAAATATAAAGTTTATATGTACCAAGTGGTCGTCGAAACACTTCCATTAAAGAAAAATTTACTCAAAAATTAAAACAAAAACAAGCCCATGATAAGCTACTTAGTAGTTTTCCAAATCCATCGGGAGACTCTCTCTACCTCTTGCATCTATATCTTGATGATCATCTAGAGAGGATTGTCAATGAAATGGCGAAGAAATGGTTGTTTCGATAAGAAATCACATAAAATTGTATTCATAAGCTAAAAGGATAATGGAGTTCCATCATGACACAAGTTCCATTTCATCATGGAAGACTTCAAAACACTTCTGTGAATTTTTGCTTTATCTGTGAATTTTTGTCCAGACCATTGCAAATAACACCGGAATCAATATTAGGTAACTAGAGTATATTTGTCAATATAAATGATTTAAAATACTTAGCCTTTATGGGATCAAAAACTCCCTATGGCATGAACTTAGGAAACTAAGGCTATAACGTGCCAACAGAAGTGATGACTAGACATTTCATCATATCCTAAGAGTGTAAGAACCAATATATTGGGTGATTTATGGAGTAGGATTAAAGCCAGTTTTTTTGTACCATTACAAATACATGTGTTTGAAGTGTGTTAAGAAAGTCAAAAATAATATTCTAGCTAGCTAACATGTCAATTATTTTTTACTCTGTCATGTATATGAAAATTTTATAAAACAATTTATTCACTAATGATCATTCTCGCTTTTTACCGGGTTATTTGCCAAATTTTTTTTATGTTAGGAAAGACATGAGGAATGATTGCTCACGTAGTTATTTTAATAAATGAAAAAATAAGAGATCTATAATTTGTTCAAGAAATGCATCTCTTGAATAAAAATCATAGAACACCGTGTATCTCGCTAGAAATAACATACTTCATACAAATTTGAAGTAAAATCATAATGTGTATAAAATCGAGGTTGAAGCATATAATTCTTTATGGTCATTTTCTTGAATTGTGTTTTGTGAATAAATTGCTATTGTTGATTGATATCTTTGAGATGAACTATTTTCTAAGAATTTAATGTACCATGTCCGATAAGTTCAACTAATCATGTGTGGTGCATTGTAGATTGAATTTTTTATGTGCAGTAGAATTTATATAATAAGTCCCGTAACTATAGTTATTCTAATAATAACCTTCAAAACAGCATGATGTATCAAAGGATGGAAGATTATTCACGAAACTTCTATAGCTCTTGGAATCTTCTAACCAAAAGATTTAACTACATATAGGTCTCGTATAATATAAATTAACTTTATTTACAATTTAGATTTTGAACGATTCTATACAACATGACTCTTTAGCAGAAAATGAAGGTAAATGTCATAAAAGATCAGAACACTTTAAAAACTATTTTTTATGTACTCTTCATCAAATTCCTCTTTTCTTTGTTGAGGCTTGATCTTTATAAAAAGAAAAGATCAAATGAAATCACCAAATTTTGCTTTTCAAGTTGATGTTGCTAAGACACAAGAGATCTTTACCAGGCAACAGACTTTAGTTTTTAATCATAGTACTAAAAGAAGATTATATACCTTAAGACTCCATTTTAATGTTGTTATAGGTATCCAAGGTAAGTCATTGTGGAGGGAGTTAAAAATTGAAACAGATAATTGCTATGTAAAATGTGAAATATTGTCTTTATGCCTCGTGACTTTCCCCCCCCACAAAGTTTGAATATAGATATGTCTACTGTAAATAATGACGTTAGGTTGGCTTAATTGATTCTACCCGTATAGTTATGGATATATGTGATCACGATAATGAAAGATGTATTTATCATGAATCTCAACTACTCACATCACTTCGTGCCGCGAATATTCTAATGTTACAGCCTAAGACTAATAGAAAGGATATTATTTTTCTCAAATACTTGTGAGATGATAATGAGTAATGATCCCATAGGGGTATTTGGTTCTTTTTATTTGACAAGCAACATGATATGAAACATGCTAGTATACTTCTTTTTTGGGTTATGAACATACTTTTGGAGAGAATTTGCCCTTATGATTTGTGTGTATTCACATGAAAATATCCTAGATGAAAAGTGATTATTTTAAATCATGATTTCAATTCTCTTAGAGACCTGTTTCTTTCAAGAAAAAATTCCTTTCATCTACTATTCTGAAAGAAAGGTAAAGTATACATACAACTCTAGGACAAGTCCTTCATAAAATTGAGGTGTACATAATAGAGAGTAAAAAAATGAGTATTTACCTTTCCGATACTTCATTTTAGTGACAAATTTAGCTTAGTGATGTATTACGTTAACAATCATGGTAACTTTACTAGGATTGATTTTTTTCTTAAGAAGATTATGAGAGACGATAGTTATTTTATTTTTACATAAAATTTCAATATGAGATTATTTTTCAAAATAAATGATCATGGGTGCCATATATCAATATTTTCATCGTCGATAAATATGTATAAATATTAGACTTCCATAAATATGAGGCTATACCAACATAATGGTATCGTGAGAGTTGAAAGTAACAAACCCTTCACATACCACAGAGCCATGTAAATATATAGTATGATAATGATTAGATTATTTATACAATGTTTACAAAGGTGTGATCAAATTTAATCTCATGATGTATTTCTATGGATTAAAAACATATGTGTCCTACCATATTTACATACCTTCATATTTTTTTGCCAACGTGTAGAGGATTTGAAATTAAATATGACCCATCATGCTTAAATTTTAAGTCACATATTTTACATAAAACCTCGTCACGTAGTTTATAAACTTTTCCCCAGGAGAGTTACAAACTCTGTCCAGAGTTTGCCCTAAAATCTCGGCCGAGAGTTTAGACGATGGTTAAATGTAAATTGCAGTGGTTTAAACTCTCGTCAAGAGTTTGAAATTTCCTCACCGATATTTTACGAAATGTCTTCGCCCGAGAAATTATCTCGGGCCGAGAATTTCGGTCAACGAAAAACCCGTAAAATTCCTGCGTTTTTAGGAAATCTACAACTTTGGAGGGGAAGAATAATTTCACAAAAAAAAAAAAATTATCTTTCGACCTAGTACTATTAGGTTCATCTCTAAATCTAGCTTTCCTCTAATGACATAATAATTTGTATGCTTTCATTAAAATTTTCAATTTGTTATTAATTTTATACTAAACTCATGTCACTGTGGAATTTCATTGTTCTGAAATTGTGACTAAATGAAAATTCAAATAACTTAAAACAGCAACACCAAAAAAATCGGAAAATCATATTGCAATTCTCTCCTGTCTCTCTTAAAAATGGTATTCTCATTTTTCTTATTGATGATCATGTTACTGAAAAGAAAATATAGAGCTCACAATGTACTAAACATCATCATTTTTTGTCTTTGTCCATTTCAAAAAAATAATAATAAATAGTGATTTAGTTTGAAATTACTGAAAAAGAAGTCAAGGTAATTAGCAACTGCAAGTAGTAGATTAATGATATGGTTTATTTCAAAAATGAATAACTTCCTTTAAAAAAATTTATAGATTCAAAATATCGTATTTATATTTTTAAAATTTTGAAGTATATGTAGTTAGCAGAACAACAAATTTACCTCTATATGTCAATAAATATATTTTATAAAATATTCGTATGGACGTAAGACAATTCTATACAAATATTGTTTTATTTCTAAAGCATAATTTTCATTGAAAATATGAGTTTAGTGGAGTTGAAGTTGAAAAAACATAGAAAACAAGTACTAATGTAAAAAAAGGGCAAAAGTGTTTCCCAACTTCACATTTTCACCTCCATTCATATCCCCTAGTACGCTTTAACTGCAGGCAATTTTAAAATATTAGTGTTTCATGTCTTTTCTCACTCGAACTATGCAAGCTGTATAGCTCTAGCCTTGTTCAGCTTGTCACTTGTTTCAAAGCCTAATTCGTTATGATCAGCCCATCATCTTATGCTAGGGTTTTCAGCAGGCGCATTTCATCTCTAATGAGTGAGTTAAGGTGAATAGGTAATCTATCATGTCATGGAGAGATGATGAAGGAAGAGATGAAATGGGCATCATTGCAGCATACTTACAGAGTAAATTGCCAAGATGCTTGATCACCGAGAAGAGAGCCAAAGGACACTTGCTTCAGCAACCACCATTCAAGTGTCCACATCATCACACTCACTACCACCTCCCATAAAAGAAAAAAAATATGTTTTTCAGACACTAAACTCTCAGTATACATGGTTTGAGACATTTCTCAAAGGCCACTAAGCACCAATAATGCTAACAGTTTCTGTGTCGCTACCATGAGTGGTTATATGCTATATCACTATCAAATTAGGGGACATTGTATTCAAATGGTATTAAAATAGAATTCCAAAGACATACATGGAATGTGGTGAGAGTCATGTAAGTTCAAAATCATTGGAAACGCTGAAATAGCGTGTTATAATCTTCAACATTAAATTATATTTAATTGAATAATATTTAGAGGCATACAGCCGTGAATGGTGCTTACATCTAACCTAAATTCAGAGAAAGAAATCAAATCTTTCTATTCATTAATTCCAAATCAAGCAAAAGAGGCTTATCAAACTAACCAAACTTAGATCATTACCTGCTTAGATCATAACTGAACACTAATTAAATAGTAGAAAACAAACAATTAATCTTCAAGTTACTCAAAAATTAAAATATGATAACCTAAGACATACTTTATCATAGCTAGGCTTTCTATCTAATAATTAAAAATAACTCGGTTTGAAATTCACAACTCAAACAAATAATTATATTATCTACTTTTCTAAATAATTCAATTGCAACTAATCTAATTCTTTATGACTACAAAAATCAATACATTGAAACTTATCTCTTAATCTCACTTACACTCTTCAATTCACAAATACGAAATGAAAAGAAATTAAATAAATTTTCTTATTAGAGAGCCTATATAAAAAAAGGAGAGATATCCTATGAACTATTCCAATGATGATCAAAACATAATTCAAATAAATCTCATGCAAGAATTGAAATGACTATGCTATGAATAGTTTCAACTATCAATTATCCGATCCTTAACTGCAATATATAATTCAAACTAAAGACATCAACACAAAAAAAGCATATAGAAGCACTACTTTCTAAATTTGTAAATGAAATGCATAATATCACACACCAACTAAATTAAAATGCAAGAACCTTAAATTCAATTACGTAATACTTAACACAAAGAATTCAATGCAAAATGTTAAATTTGATTCTATAGTTAACACAAAAACCTACATAGTAATGCACGTCAACGCGCACTTAAATCCTTCCTTCAAAGTATTAGATATGCAATAGAATGAATGTGAAACTCGTAGCATTCATATATGAACAATATTCACGTAATTATAAAATAAACAAAGAATTCCAACGGCAAATCTCATCTCATCTACAAAAGTTCCTTTCAACACCATGTGTTATGCAATTACATTAAGAAAACCAAAGGACATGCTGTTAAGAATCATCATCCAACAAAAAAATTTCATATCTATTAATTGACAAGAAATATATCATTTTCAATTCAGATTTATAAACAAGAGTGCAAGCTTAAGTACAAAGCATAAACAATAATTCATAAATCTATGTAATGATATTGTTAAATAATTAATCAAACACAAATATAAGACATACATATGTTGGTTGCAAAACTTGTTTCATGGTTTGATGGGCTCCTGCTACCCCGGGGAAAATTCAATTGACCTAATTTCATTAGAATAATGTTCAGTATAAGATTAAAGTATATTATTTTAAACAAAATTATCTATTAAAGGTTCGTAATATAAATGGCGTATACATCATCATTGCATGCTCCTAATGTTATAGTTACTCATTACATAAAATGACTACCCTTTTCTCATTCTTCCTCTCTTTCCAATAAATAGAAATACATAGGTCATGAGCAAGCCATTTAAATGATTTACAATGTGAATTAGTCTTTTTTTTAATTCTTGAAAAAATCATATTTTTAATAAATTGGCCCTTGATATTGGCATATCTTCCCTAACCACAGGCATTTTGGAAAAATTCTGTGTTTGAAGGGTCCCAATTCTTCTTATATTTTAAACAAAAATTCTTTAATTTGTCTCATTCAATTCCACAGTCTTGGAAAGCATGCCTCCTAAGTTGGTTGTTTGACTTTTTTACAATATTTTAGAATTCTAGAAAACAATGTTTTTTTATGAAATCTCTCCTTAAATAATCGAGTCTAAATTTCGAACCAAAGAAAATTATGAGAAATGGTTTCAATTATAGATAATGTGTTATATTAGTAAAAAAACATTTTATAATATTTTCCGTATTCACTTCACTTGCACGCAAATCGAGGCCCAAACTTGTATGTTTTTTGAAAACTATAAGATTTTGTTGTACTGCCTTTATTTTATTCCAGATATTCAGTATGTGCATTCTGTAAACTCACAACTGTGTTAAATATAACATCATTTGGGATAATAACCTCTCGGTTTTCCCCCGAAAGCATGTCAAGATGTCGAAGCCCAAATTGGATATTTTCGTACTTACTTGTAATAACTAGTTTAATCGTACTTGTGGGAGAATTCTTTTCGAATGAACTCCTGCGAAAAAATGACTTAGCAAAACCATCGTTAATAAATCATGAAAATAATCCTCAAGACATTAAAAACACAGTTAAAACTATTATATTTAACCATGAGATAAAAAAGGATGGTTTCACAGCATGAGTTTCAGAAATGACATAGAATATGGTGCGTGTGAATATGATTATAAATGTAATTTTATATGCAGGAAAATTAGGTACGCAGGGCCCACACCCTCCCCATGCTGGCACCCACGTCCTCATGCAAATAAATACCTTTCTCATTTACAGATTTTATGAGATCATAACTTTTGGGAAGGGTTGATTTTTGTGGAGAACATGCGTGAATATTTATAGAAAGTTAGTTCTTATGGAGAAGCACTATTCATTTTTACCATGGAGTGGATATCTGAATTGCAGTTACTACAATTAAGAGATTAGAGACATCGTGAATCAGACATGACATGGGAATGCAGGATATGTAAACGCCATACTTAAGACCCTGGAAGCAAAGGTGTTCTTCTGTTTGGGAATAATGATTTCATATTTATTTCTATTTTTTCACGCTATATAATACGCTTTGCCATGTGATAATACTTATGCATCAAGATATAATGGTATCTCATTGAAAATTAATTATATTATCAACAAATTACTCTTTCAAATTCAACAAAAGAATGAAAAATAATATTCTACATGTTAAGAATGCTGCTATGGGAAGAGAAGACATTATGATTGGTGCTTTGTAGGTTAGTGAACTACTATGACTTATTTTTCATCCATATGGCCTTATTAGAGAATTTATGCATTTTATTATGCAAATGGTGATTGAAGATGGAGGTGGATGGTATTAGTGATGAAAGATATATAATATATGAAGGTGAAAATTTATTAACTATCACGTTTCTTTGCATTTTTAACAGTAAATAATCATAAACCACCCCATTTTAGGTTTATTTAATGACATGGTGTTGCAAGACAAGCGTATACGATAAGTGATGTCCCAATGGAAACGAATGTATTTGTTATGGAGAAGCAAAGCAAAGCAGAGTTCAATTATTAATTTAGATTAAGTGGAAGGATGAAGAAGGTTATGTGATGATGGCGTCAACATTCCCCTGTTTCAGGGAGTTACATGTTCTCCTAATAAGAGAAATGATTAAATACAAATGATAGTTTTGTTGCATGGACTGTTGTAAATGAAAGAAATGTTAATATACAAAGATACAAACTAATGCAGAACTATGGAAATCTAAAAAATCTTTATCACATATACCACCATGTGAAATTCTGGTATATATGTGAATAAATGGTGTCGAGCAAGCCAAATACAAGAAAGAATCATTAGACACGACTATTGAGGTTTTCGTTAACCAATGTGAGATATCCCACCTTTGATGTCAATGGGAATCAAGGCATTAGGTACATTCTACTTTCAGCTATGAATGGGTTTGTCGGGTTTAAATGCATTCTAGAATCATCCACCAACTAAAATTGATGTTTTCTTAGTATATGACAAGGATACTACCAAGGCATGCAAGCTCTGGGTACTTTATATAACCCTAAACTAATCCCAGATAATGTGTTTATGTTGATGGGACAAGACTTGTTAGCAAGGTGTGGCCTTAAGGAACTTCTACATCAAACAACTCAAGTACAGACATATTGACTTCAAATATTCATGATTTGAAGAACTCACATACAAATTTACAAACTTTATGTAAACCTTTCCCTCGATTTACCTCGCCCAAGCAAAGTCTCTGCCTAGTTACGCCGTACGAGCTAGTTTTCACAAAGGGACTTATTTTTACTATTTTCATTTTATTTATTAAAATACTAAATTTCCTACTATTGAGAAAGGTGTCCTCTCTTCAAGGAAAGAGAACTTCCAATGAAGCCATGCGCATCAAAAAGAAGATATATTCATGCCTGATTTAATATATAAAATTAAAGGGTACAAGAGCATGAAAAATCACGCTTTGAAAGATATGATATGTCATTATTTCAATATGAGAGTGTAATTTCTACTAGATCATGTAAGAAATTTTCATGTACTCATTGTGGTATTGGCTCACTTTTCTTGACCGCTCTAAAATTTCTCATTGTGCTGTGAAAACTGTGATAATTGGTCTATGGAATGCATACAAGGCTTACTTTTGGCACA
Source organism: Pinus albicaulis (assembly GCA_034641835.2). Classification (NCBI taxonomy): domain Eukaryota; kingdom Viridiplantae; phylum Streptophyta; class Pinopsida; order Pinales; family Pinaceae; genus Pinus; species Pinus albicaulis. The sequence goes on from JAXQQM020086113.1 coordinate 120,590, forward strand.
TGAAAAAAGAAATTTATTCGATCTCAGTTTAGCTAAATGATCCCTCTTGTATTTAGAATATAATTCATCGAGGATCCTTAGTAGATAGGCAAGAAGAATCTAGGGAGACTTCCAAACTTCTTTCTCGGTTGCATATAGATACCAATAATTTCTATGCAACAGATGAACTCTTTCTCGAGGAGGAAGATACTGTCCCTACTTAGATTTGAGAAATTCTTCTAGGGAAATTTTCAAGTTTCCTAATTGCATTTTAATTTCTTATCAAGTTGATGATCCTTGTCATAAACATGGATTAATACCTGGTGGGCTCTTACAACACACAAAAAAATGTTAATGAGTTTGGAAATTTTAATTAAATGAATTAAAATTCAATTGTAGTAAACTTATCGAATTTTTCCTTACATAGACAACTAAACAATGGCTTTTTATTCTACCCATGTGAGCTATGTTCTCATACCTACATGTCTTACCATCCACTCTCCACCTTTGATTGTCCTCAAACTAGGATTACACAAAAACTTATGAAAGAAGATATGCTCTAATCTCTTTAGCACTCTCCTTGCAACGACAATTATTTTTTAGGAAATTATATGTGTTATGATTTACAACATTGAATTATCAATCTAGGGTTGTAAGAGACTTATGCACAAGCATGTAATGTGCAGGTGATCATAGTATCTAACCTAAACTAGAGTAAGAAATCAAATTATTGTCTAAGTACAAAATCACAAATCAAGCAAAGAGGCTTATAAAACTAAATCCAACTTTAATCACTACTCTATTTATATCATAAATATAGTAATTCAAATAGTAAAGGAAACAAACAACTAATCTTCAAGCACTAAAAATTAAAATATCATAACCTAAGACATAGTTTATCATAACATAAAGTACTTTATGATTAACATTTAAAAATAATTTTAATTGAACAAAAACTCAAAACAAATAATTCTATCATTATCTAATCTTGCTCAAAAAAACAATTCAACTCGCAACTAATCTAATTCCTAGGACTAAATCAATAAGAAAATTATCTCATAATCCTTTCAGTTTACACCTTCAATTCTACAAGCTTGAAAACCAAAAGGAAATCTCAATTAATTATTCTATTAGAGCCTTCTATAAAACAAATGCAGGGATATCCTATGATCTATTCCAATGATGATTAAAACCACAATTAAATAAATCTCATGGTTGAATTGAAATAATTGTGTTGAATAGTTCTTAAAATATCAATTAGTTGATACTTAAATATGTAATATATAATTCAAACTGAATGAAAAGCTGAAACACTAAATTCAAATTTATAAATGAATGCATAATCTCGTTAAAATAAATTCATAATGCTAGAACTCAAATCCAATTATGTACTTTACCTATAAAATTCAATGGGAAAATGTTAAATTTGGATTCTATACTATTGCAACCATAGGTTTTACGTAATCAATGGCACTTAATCCATCCTCACGATTAGATTCAATCAAAGAATGTAAAACTGAATTCATATACGAACATGACACTATCCAATTTCTCAAATAAACAAATCATAACTCATAACCAATCCTTGTGCATCCTTGAATTAAAAGTGTCTTTCAAATACTCCTGTGTTATGCAATTATGTTAAGAAAACTAGTGACACACTAAGAATCATCATCCAACAAACCTTTTCTGATACATATCAATCGAGAAGAAAAATCTACCATTGTCAATTCAGATTTATAAAAAATGAAAAAAGTTTAGGTAAAGAATAGAAATAACAATCTTAAATCCATGTAATTATACCGCTAAATAATTAATCAAACACAAATCTAAGATGTATGTCAAGTTGAAAACTTAATTTCCGTGTGTGGTGGGACCTTACCACTCCTAGAGAAATTTAAATTTACTCAACAATACCCATAAATTTTACTTAATGCCAACCAAAATGATGTATTAACACTTCTATTACAATGATGTATACCTCATCACTGTTGTCTTAGTGTTGTAGCTATGCATTACATATACAAGTAATACTTCGTTCATTCCTTTATATTTCCAATAAATAATAATATAGGCTGCGATAAATTCCATTTAAATGATTTACAAAGGAATTAAATAGTTTTACCTGCTGAAAATTGCATATTTTTAACAAATTAACGTCAAAGATATTGGTACATTTTCCTAACGACAAATAATTAAACGTTTGGAAGGAACCTAATTCTTTATATTTTAAACAAAAAACTTTCTTTTTTTCTATCTCATTCAATTCTATATATCTCAGTGTGTCCAAGTTTGTTGTTTGACTTTTGCAAGATTCTAGAGTTATTGAAAAACAATGTTTATTATGAACCGCCTTTAAAGACATGCGTGTAAATTTTGAAACAAAGTAATCTAGATAAAAATTTAAATTACGTATAATGTTTTATATTGTTAAAAAAAACCCATTTTCATAGATTTTCCAAATTCACCTCAGTTGCATGCACTCGAGGCCGCCGAAATCTCGTAGTTTGAAAACTCAGGATTTTGAGCAGTTTTGATTTTATTCTAGACCCAAATTTGTAGCCTGGGTGAAATCCAATCACCATGTGAAGGTGTTATAACATCATTTTGGACAATATCCTCTCGGTTTTCCCCCCCAAAAGCGTGTGGAGATTTCGAAGCTCCAAATTGGATATTTCGTTGTTTACTTGCAAAACTCAATAACGACTTAGCCTGTATAATGGAACTCTTAGGCCAAATGAACTTAGAAAACTATAATTGTTAAATCATGGTAAAATTATCATTAAGACATTAAAAAAACAATAAAACTATGATATTTAACCATGAGATGAAAATGATGGTTTTAGGCATGAGTTATGGGAAATGGATATGAATATGGTATAAAGTGCGAATATGCTTTGCAAATGGTAATTTTATATGGCAAATGAGGGCATTTTTTTAGGCCCAATAGAATTAAACAATCATGAGGGTTTTCGAAGTATCACAATTTCAATAATATATAATCCCTCATTGTATTAGCGCAACAACTTTAACTCTTGAAGAGACTTTTTAACCTAGTTCTTTGTGGAGCAAGGAGGGGTTCAAAGCTCCACTATTGGAGCTAGATGTTCATTGTTCATATGTTTCTTAGAACTCACATTTAATAACAAAAGCCTTTCAAGGCAAACACACTTTCATGCATGAATTATGTGAATTTTGGTAAGATTATTCGCGTATGTTTGCATTAATTGCTATTTTTCACATGTGCTAATATATTTGAACTATTTTGGTTTTTTATTACTTATCATATTGACAATGTTTTGTAATGGTTGTTGTCTCATCTTTTGTGACTATCTTTTTTTTGGATACGAAACACACTCCTTTCTATTTGTTGGTTATAATGTTCGTCGCATGCATTATGAACTATTATGATGGATGTTAGACGCGCATCTTGTCGTATGTGTGTGTCTCTTATTGGGTGGTACTATAACCTCTCTTACTTTCGGCTCACCTTTTCCTTTCCCTATAGTAGAAGGACTTTGACACATAATCGAACACCCGCTAGGCACACCCTTTCTTTTCAAAGACGCATGTGCACTCCTCTCTTATCGAGGCTAGAGTCGATGAAAAATCTATATTAATACATGGAAACTAAACATTCTGGAATGTCAGCCCTACTTCCAAAGATTGCAAGGTATAATTACACTTCACATTATAGATCCTTCATTATATTTTGTTGACCAAATGCAAGAGTTCAATTTCCTATAACTCTCTAGAAACATGAGAAATAATCAATTTTCAGACAGGTAAATCCTTTCCGGCATAACTTTGTGTATGTACACGATTGTGCAATTATATTAAAATTAATATTATGGACTTCCATATCATTACATAATTTTTGCAATTTCCAATTTCCTTAATTATCTAAATGCATAAGACGTTTTCTCTAATTAATCCAAATGACAAAAATTGTGCATACAAAAAAATGTTTAGATAGTAACAATATCCATTTTCAAAGATACATACAGATCTATCATGAGGCAAGAGGGATCAAATTCTTCAATCTAAAATACATTCCTTCACAGCTATTTTTTTCTATTTGTTGTATTTTTTAATGCTATAAAGTATATATAAAAAAGACACACTTTTGACTATAAAAAAATATTTTTCATCGTTATTATATAAACTTATTTTTTTTACCTGTTGAAAAAATTTTCAAAGTATTTTATCATATTCTTTAACTTCAATTTATTTAGAACATATTCTTTTTTATTTATTGTGTGCTTACCATATTTTTGATTTAAATCATAATTTTTTTTAATTTTTATGTAATTGTGAATAGAGGATGAAAGTTACACAACTTATTAATTTCTATATCACATTTCACAGACACCTTAAAATATTTTCAAATTTTTTTTTCATTGTTTGAACAAGAATTTTTTTTTTTTTTAATTAAAGATTTTTTAAATGCATTTTTTATCACTCACATTTTTTTGGAATCAATTTCTATCATATTTTACAATATATTCATTTTCTTTGTTGTATGCACACTATTTTTCAGTTCAAATCATTATTTTATTTTTATTATTTTTTATATAACGTAAATTAGAGAGATGAAATTCTCAATAACTTTGTATGAGTCAAGTCTAGCTTCAATCATATAATTTTAAAAATATTTTCAAATTAGAAAATCAAAACTATTAATAATGCTGGAAAATTCCAAACGTACATCAATCTTTCTTAAGATTCCATCATGTGAAATGATGAAAAAAAATTAAATAAAATTTATTGAAAATTTTGTGAAATTACTACAAACAATATTGCTGAGGTTCAGTAGTTTTGAAATTCATTTTTTTTTGAATATTTGTGCATTTATGCATTTTATAGGTTCAATTTTTTGAAATGAACTGGAATGTTCAATGAGTGGGTCAATGTTAAATTTCATATAAAACTGAGAGTTACGAAATAATATAGTTCTTAATTCTTGATAGTAAAATTATTTATCAATGTCATCAATAAGAGGGCGTAGAGTTGCCAAAATCTACTTTCATGAGCCTTCACCACCTACTCATCTGCATGGAAAGGTCGCAAAATATTCCAATATTTCCTGACGATAATAATTGTCCGTATCTTCTTTCGTACATGGTTCATGTGACATAAAAATAACATACGTACTGTTTGTTTCTAATCGCTTACATAGCATAGGTTTCAGTTCTGTAAATGATAACATGCATTTCAGTTTTAACACTTTACATTTCGCTAAAGGTAAAGCAAAGTTTGCATGCAGAAATGCGAATCATTATATAATATTATTGTCATATTTTGTTGTTTTATATTCATGTTTATTTTCATTTTTATTTTATTTTACGCATTTTCGTAAATAAAGTTTCTAATTTTATGATGAAATTATATTTTATATTAAATTAATATTTTAATATTAATTTTAATATAGATAATAAATATTATTAATGTTGATAATATCATTTAAAAAGGATGTTTAATATTAAAAAAAATTGATACAGTTTATATGAATAATATTGTTACTTGCAGTCAATTAGATAATAATATATATTATTGTATTATCATTAATATCAGTACAAAAGCAGTTGCTATATTTTACTGAATGAATTTCCTTTGTAAATTTATTTCATCATTCATATCATGTTGTCTTGTTTATTTATCTAAAAATAGTTAGCTATATAGTAAATTTATTATCTTCTTTATTTTATTTAACGTTACCTTTTATGAATAAAGTTTTAATAGTTTTAGGATCAAATTATATATTTATATTAAATTATTAATTTTTAATAATTTTAAATACAGTATATGATTATTAATGTTAATATCTTCTAGATGTAGTGCTTATTAGCAAAGTAGACAAGTCTTCATTCATATATATGCTGTACGCCATGATGACAATATACTTGGTCCTAATTATTTAAGTCACCGTACCATCACTTAATTTTCTAATCGCCTTCTTCAACTTATATACGCCTAATCCTTCCTCTTCTTAATAGTTCGTACTTGTAAACCTTCATTTCCTCCATCTGATTCTATTTCTCCTGCCATTCCTAGTTGATTTCAAATGATAAATTAAATGTTGAAGCTCTATTTATTGCCTATGTTGAATGACCTCCATTTCATCAACAGTTTTCATCATAAATTAAGGCTGTTCTTTGCCTCTTAGCTCCAACCTTCCATTCTATCACCGTGGCCATCACTACTTCAACCAACCTCCTTTATTTATTTGAGTATGCCTAGATACATGTGATTTTACTCATTATACAGAACAGGCCTGCAATAAGTCTTCATTCTCTCTGTCCACCCAGTATCACCCATGAGTCTCATCTCCACCACTTAACAGAAATCTCACTTGACACTCATGCTGACGTGTGTGCAGGTCTGGTTTTCTCACCTTGTTCTGTCCTGTCATCCCCAGCTCTCACCCTTGCCGCCTAACAGACTTTCCCTGCACCACATTCCAGAGGTATAAAAGGTAGAGGAATGTCATGTTTCTCACCTCCCTGCACATCCATTTTAGCCTGCTCACTACAATGATAATCAAACAATCATTATGAACAAAGCTTAGTAATCCTGCCCTGCACGTCACTTAGTCACCTACCAGGGTCAGCTTGCCTGCCCAGCACCCAGTGATCCAGACCACGTGAGCCACCGCGCCCGAAGTTTCAGAAATCGCAGGTCTACAAGTCAAGCCTGGTGCTTAACCCTCCACCAACAGGAATGACATCAAAGAGTGTGATGGAGTCCCAATGGTTTGGCAGAAGAACGTGTAAAGGGTTATTGTGGAGCAACACCTCGCCACATCTCCCAGAATCAGAGAATACATTAACCAAGCCTTAGATGATTCCTATGACACTAATCATATGCTGTGTTTCAGCCTGAGGACACCACTTTCTAACAATTAATACACCAGGTGAACAACAATATCATGTAGAGTACTTTTTCATCATTGGCACTATTTTCATATACACGTTCTTCTTAACACTTTCTCACCTTGTCTTTAACAGTTAGTTTCTCTGCTTAATGCAGTTTGTTTCTGCTGACAAAGCTTCAACCTGGGTGCCTATTTGTTTTGTTTTTTATTTGTAACACAATTTATTAATCTTGTGAGGCCCATATATCCTCGATATATTATACATTGTTAATAATTTAGTCTGAACAAAAAATATATATTATTAATGTTAATAATATTAATAAAGATAAGATGTTATTATTGTTATAAAATATATATATACATAGTGAATATTAATATAATAATTAAATATAATAATATTATTACTGTAATAACTATTAATAATGTTTATATTGATATTAATATTAATACTAGCATACAAGCACAGTAATAAGCATATTTTATTTATCAACTTCAAATTTATTAATCTATAAATTTAGAAAAATGTTGTTTATTTTGATAATTTCGATGTCTTACATTCTATGAATATTCCAAAAAGGGAAACAATCAGCATTACACAAATATGCCAAGATGATATACAAACAAATGCTGAACCTATGAATACATCAAGCAATAATAGAAATTGCCGTGAATACTGTCATTTTTATTAACTAATATAGATAAGAGAGTGTGAGTGAACGGTAATGAGTGCACTTCCATCCTAATTCTCTCTTACAAACAATGATCTTAAATTAAGGACAATGGCCCCACACAAAAAATATTTTCAGCCTAATGCAAGCTGATGACAAACCAGATTGTAATAGACAGCTCATCTGTTCCAAACTTTCACGAATAAAAATTGTTTTCATAGTAGTTATATACATTTTCGCATGAAATAACGTCGCTTAACCTCCGTATACAAGATCGTAATCTTCTACCTCCAAAGAATTTAAACGTACTTGCCAATTCACTGGGTCAGATTTCCGTCACTGCATCAAAGGCCCTTCCACCTGACCTGCTTTCCTTCCCTCATCCTTGATCTCATCCTCCTTTCCTGATTCCTGTCTTATCACCCGCATCTCATTCTGGCTGCTGCAAACTCACTGCTATCTTCTGCATCAGCTGGATCCGATGTCATCCTCTGCATCCGTATCCTCCCACAGCTGATCCGATGCTATCTCCGCATCCCACTTCCAAGGTTGACTCACTAACATCTCCTCAGACCCAGACCTCCTGAAGGTTGACCTGATGATATCCCCTCCATCTACCTGTATTGCCAGATCTCTCAGATTCTGTACTCTCCATGACCTTGCCTTCTGCTGCTCTTGACTCCCAGTCCTCTGCCTCAAGTCATTCCTGATCATGCCCTTCCTTCTCTCTCGAGCTATCTTTAGCCCTGGACTCTGACTCCGTGCCCTTCCCTTCGGAATGTCTCCTTTCTTATCCCGCACACCGTAAGGGGTTTTCCCCAAATCTCCACCAAATCGTCGTTACCATCACCGAAAACTCGAAGGATGATGTTTTAAAATAACCTTACTTGTGCGTGCACTCGAAGTCCCCTAGAGGCTAAGGGTGAAACCGTAAAATAACTCATCAGCATGTGCACTCTCATGCCTCTTCGAGGCTACAAGAGATTCTCCGACCGGAGACACTCGTGTTGCACCAAACAAAGTGTCGCGGCACCACCAAATGGCCCAAGGTCGAAGCCACGGTGGCTCACTTCAAATCAATATCAAATCATGCATGTCCAAATGAGAGAACCTCACCTTTATAATGTTGCTAAACTCCCTCCAGAACATTAATCATGGCCCTTTCATTCTCTCCTTGGCCTCAGCTAACTCGTCGTGCCTCGATGCTCCCCATCATACTCATGTGGACCCCCAAGGCCCCCCTTTCTAAGTTATAAATGCCAATCACCCCAGGAGCAGAATACCTATTATAAAGTGAGGTAACAAAGTGAGGGGACTCTCTTGTTTTCACTTATTTATTATTTTCAACTAAAGTAAAGAAATTATAAACATAAAAAGGAAAGTATTCAAATGGCAAAGCATCAGAATATTACAGCTCTCTCTTAAAATGCTATTTTGTCTTGCTAAATCTGGGTGATGTGATGCTTTAAGACCTCTCATCCTCCCAAGTGGCATCCTCATCCGGTAAATTCTTCCATCTCACCAGAATTCTTCATCTTCTGGCTCATAAACCTGCCTTCCCTAGTAACAATAGCTCTCCTCCGTCAAAGGCTCGTACGTTCTTCATCATCCGTAGGCGTAGCCCCTGCGACCTCACATGTCGCCGCGTTCTTCGGCATGACATGAAGATGAGGAATCCGGCCGCCTTGGGCAGCTCCAACTCACGCAACTCGCCGATCCCCGTATCACCCCGTATGGTCCATAAAAACGATGCTTTAGTTTTCCGCCCTTCGTCGACAAGGACCGTGCTCGGGGACACGGCCGGCAGCACGAAAGTCCCCTGCCTCGGCGGCGTCTTCCTCCATCCGACCCTTATCGGCAGACAGTCTTCACTGACCGTGCCTGTGGCCAGAAGTTGTCCCTGGAGGAGTCTTGAGATATTTTTTGCTCTCTTGGGATCCACAACCTGGCCGCAGCCCTCGCTAACAATGTGTGCGCGACTGTCCATAAAGATAGGGGTACGTATATCCATGCGTGCGCGCGAGAAAGGTGTCATACCTTTGGGCACATATGGTATGCTGGTGCGCGTTTCACCGGCGTGTCATTTCTAGCCATGCTCACGTTCAACGCACGAGAACATGGCAGCTCTCACTACTGTTAACGAGAGTTCTGCCCTGCCCGTCCACTTATTGATAAATAGTGCTCGTGCTGCACCCGTCCCTACCAGTTGAAAGAGTTTCGCTGCATCCACCCATAAAATGGTCGCCCCTCGTTGCCGACAATGGTCTGCAGACCATGCAACTGAAACCTCCTGAAAACAAACTGTATTCATTGTGGTGGTGTGCGTAATGGCGAAAAAGTGAGGCTATTTCTGCCGCCTGTCATCCATTTACGAAGATGCGCCTCCTTGCCTTGCACTGGGCAACCCTGCATAGTCCATCGAAATACTCTCCTGGCATTTCTCCGGGACACCGAAGAGGCTTAACAAACCTCTGCAAGAGATTATCTGCCTCCTTTGTCTACTGGCAAACCCCCACTTCTCGACATGTCGGAGGCTCCCCAGCCCTTCCATGCAAATCTTCATGTTCTCTGTTGTCTTGGGTGAACCCCCCGATGGCCCGCCAATGGTGAATCATGAAGCTCGGAGTATCTTTCTCCTTGGAGTCGAGATCCTCGGGCCCACAAGATCTGCCCCCGTAACAGATGACCCTTATCGACCACCTCGTATCTGCTATCCGCTACGTGCTCATCTGCAACTCGTGCGCATGCAACACCATTTTGGAGCATCACCCGCAGTCGCAGCCTTCGGGGTCAAATATCCAGCCCATGAGTGACAACGTGTCGGCTCACGCAGAAAGGGCATCAATCATCACATTATTCCTTCCCCTTGACACACACGAACAAAGTCGGGTAAGTTCGGATCTTGCTGATCCACTGCCCTCTCAGAATCGTTTCTCACCCAAAGTACCGTCACAGGATTCTGCCCTTGCACTTCAATCGCCACTCACTGCATCGCTTAATTCTGGCCAATGTACGTGCGATGGCCAGCGATGGCGCCCGGTCACAGGTGAAGAGACAGCTCATGTGAAGGAGTCGGCTCTCGAATGCACCTGATGACCCTCCCCCGCATCAAACCGCACCAACTTTCTCCTTGGCGGCACGCACACTTGGTGGCGTGCGGTCGCGTAAAAATCGGCAAATGCTGTCACCCGATGTCTGGGCCTCCCAGCTGCCGGTGCTCGCTATACCGTATCCGACCAACTGAATGCCTTTTCCTCGCCACCAGGAGGGGTGCGGGCAGCCGAGAGGAAGCCCTTGACGGCCCCTAGGGGAGAAAGAAGGTCAACAAACCCTCGAAGTTCGACATTCCTTCCGGTGATCAGCGGGGCCCCATTAGCTTCCGATTTCTCCCTCGTGGACTCTTTTCACCCCGTCCACCTTAGCACGTCCCAGACATATCCTCTAACCCAAATCACACTTGGAGAGCTACAAAGAACCGCTCGCTTTTCCTCCAAAATGTGCAAGACCGTCTTCAATGTGGTTTATGGCGTTCTTCCTGTTCGTTAAAGGGAGACAGGATTACCAAAGAACAAAGACAAATTTCCTTAGATGATCCCTCGAAATGTGGTTCATACAAGATCGGAAAGTAGCAGTATTGGTCAACCCAAACAGCATGACTAAACTCAAAGTGCCCATAATGACACTCCAAAGAAGTCTTGGGAATGTCCTATTCCCCATGATTCGATGGTACCCGCATCTCAAATCAATCTTTGAGAAGAAACTGCGTGCCCCCCTCTCAACTCATCCATCACCGTCGATCCGGGAATGTGGGCACTGCTCTTTCAGCACCCTTGTTCGCAGCCCGTAATCAATGCACATGCGTAATGTGTCGTCCTTCTTCTTCGCCACCAAGACTACCCACATGAAGAAAAAGGACCGGTGCCGGGTCGACGTACCCGAGGGCCGCAACTCCTCGAATGGCCCCGCTCTATCTCATCCCGATAGGCCTTGGGATGCCCAGGTGGCGAGCGGGTGACCGCGCCTCGTATCCCCTCGGCCTTCCGCCTCGATCGTGTGCTCGAACCTTCGACCGTGGCCGTCCCCGGCGGGATGTCCCCAAAACTACCGCATATCTGATAGTCAGACCGTAGATCGTGATGCACCGTTCGGCTTCCGTACCACCGCCTTGGCTCGCAACTCTACCGGGGCCCGCCTATATCTCCTTGCGGAAAGTCGCCCAAGGGCCGGTGCCGACATCGTCTGGGGCATGGTGTGTCTTCGCCCTCGTATCTTCTCATGCTTCCTCATCTTAGGATCATCCACTCCATCTCTGCGTCTTCCACCATTGTGACCTTCCCGCAGAGTAACAAGCCATCGAACTCCTTAACATCACATCGGTGTCCTAATGTCCACCAAAAGAAGTGACCAACACGATGGTGCCCATCGTCGTTCAGAGCAACCTCTGCATACTGGCACAGCCATGGTTCCGATATCCTTGGTACCAAAACAGAAACCCATCAAAGCCCTCCGTCGCATGCCTCTCCGCAACCATCCGGGCATCAATGAAGTTGTGGGTGGCCCCACCGTCGACCAAGACCGAAACCCGTCGTCCGCGCACTCCGGCTCCCCCGTGACGCGCATCAAACACTTGGGGACCTCGCAATGCCGCGAGAGCTCCCCCGCAGGTGCGAATGATTTCCCACCGCATCGGGCAGTGGTGGAGGTAAGGCACTTCCGTGCCGCACAACATCCTCCCCGCCCTCATCATCCCCCCTCTCGGCCTTCCGCTGCCTCGGAGAATACCTCTATGAAATGTGCTCTCTCCTCGCCACACACATTTGTGTCCTCGTGCCCACGGCTCCTCGGCAAGTGAAGCACAATCGCTTCCGCCCCCGCCTCTCCTAGCCTCATCATCCATCCCCCGTCCTCGCTCCCGCATCCGCCTTGGGAGAAGCGGAGCCCTCGTGTCCTTACCCTTAGCCGGCGCCCGCCCCCGGGATATGGTCGGGTCCCCGGGCAAGACATCCCTAAGTCGCGCAGTCCCCATCGACAGCATCCTCATAGCAGCTTTCGTCCGTTTGACCGTACTAGGCCACGACATGGCTCGACGGGGGCCTTCCACCACAGGTCGATCCGATTGCCGAGCAGCCACCACCTGGGTAACCCCAGAAATCCGAGATGTATGCTTCGCATCTTCATGTTGAGCTTGGTCACCACAAAATGCTTCTCCGGATCCTTCCTCACAAAACGCCTACCACCTCTCGGTAAACTCGTCATATGTCGTCATCGTGAATGCCTCGTTGTTGTCAACAATCTGGCGCAAAATCACCAACTCGCGAGCCTCACCTTCAAAATGCAATGTAGCCATTCATTTGGCTCGTCTCCGACATCTCGATTAAGCTGAAAACAGAGAGCACCCAGCCTTTCCACCATGATTCTGCTCACCTTTGAAGGAACGACGCCACCATAGGCAAATGAAATTCACTAGCCACACTGGTCATCACGTGGCATCCGCGCCTGCGGTGCCGGTGCCGCCAGCTCAGCGGCTCGATGCCGCATCGACATCGAGACAGCGCTCAAAGGGGAGAGTATATCCGCAACGTTCGGCCCAAGCCCTCGCCACTCGCAAAAAACGGTCGCCCATTGAGTCGGACTCACATCTTCTCTCGTGCCGCCACCCCCCGTCCCTCACCGTAGCATGTGCTCGCGGGGTGCCGGAGCCTGTCCTCTCGTGCACCCCCGCATCATCGGCTCCCCGTGTCTTCGGCGAGAATGTGGGCACAGGATCGCGAGCTGTCACAATGGGAACAGCATCGTGCATCGGGTATGTAAGCAGACATACTCGAACCCTTCCTCCGATCCGAAACTCTAGGGAGTTCTCTCCGTCGATCTTCAGGCCGAGAGCCTTCGTGACGTATCCCGCACCACCGCGGGCGCCTCTTGCACCCTCCCGACGGAGACCCGACCTCGAACCCTACATCATCATCCTGTCAGCTGGACACGCCTGCCCTCCGTGCCCGCCGCCCGGGACCGTCTGTGGCTCCCGATCGTAATCACTTCCTCCGAAAGGAAAACTTCACTTCATCTCGTCACGTTTCTTCCGATAGATGTAGGGTTATCTCTTGGGCGTCATAGATCACAGGTAGTACTACAAAGGAGCCGTATCAGTGCTCGACACTACCTGAAGACCCCAAGTAGCACCATGGAAGTACACAGAAATATGCCGTGGCGTATACATAAACAAATGTTGGAACCGTATAATAGATCAAGTACACACATAGAATGCTGCATTACTAAGCTATTTTATTGGCCCCAACACACAGATAGGAGTGCGCAGGATCAAAATGAGTGCACCTATCTCGAGACCTTCGTACAAACAATGATCGCAACAAGGACAAAGGTTCCACGCCAAGAAGAGCCGTGAATGCAATGGAGCTACAACCGAAGACCAGAAGATGGCTGGGATTCAATCCTCCAAACCCTCACCAATAAAACATCGTCAACCACCACCGTACTCGCTCATCGTATCGCCGTCCCTCCCCCCCGACCGGACCGCGTTTTCTCCTCGCATCTCGCTAGATCTCGAATCCTCCTTCTGACCGTCCAGTCACCCGTACTCCTGTGCCCTTCGCCCACACACCGTCGGCGACCTTCATCGAGGTTGGATCCTCGGCGAGATTCCTCGGCTCCATCCTCCAAGGTCGGGATCTCGTACGTTATCTTCTTACCCTGGCCTTCCAAGGTCGTGATCTACCAATATCTCTCGCATATGTATCGGCCCGTTGGGCTTCGATCCATGATATCCCTCCATCCGCACTCTCCTCTGCCAGATCTTCGCATCGCGTCCTCCAAGACCGTTCGCTACCGCCCACCACAACCCCGCCCTTCTACCTTGGCCAACCGGATCGCGGCCCTTCCTTCTCTTCCGGAACATGCTCTACCCTCGCATCTGATCTCTGCCTTCTTCGGGAATAGCGTCCCTCACCTTCTCGGGACCGATTCGTTGGCCCTCTCTCTGCGCATCCTCGCTCTCGTATCCGCACACACCGTAAGGGTTTCTCCTCTCTAAATCTCCACCAGAAAATGTCGTTACTACCACTGAACCCAAGGATGATGCTCGTGTAACAACTCATTGCAAGGCACTGGTCCCCCCGAGGCTAAGGGTGAACGTAAAATAACCTTACCAACACAGTACTCGAAGTCTCTATACATGGTGAGAGACTTCCTACCTATGACACTTATTGCACTAAACAAAGGTTGCGGCACCGACTAAACAACCGACGTGCTAAAGCAACATGCAAGCTCAGCTTCAAAATCAGACGAAATCACAAGACAATCAAATGAGGTGAGAACCCCCACTTTATACTGCTAAATTTTTCCAGTGTTCCCAATCGTGCCTTCACTTCCTTGGCTCGAAGAAGCTAACCTGGCCACCGCGATGCCTCCCCATCATACCATGTGACCTCTGTGGCCCTCTTTCAAGTTATAACGTCAATCAACTAGGAAAAGAACACCTTATTTATAAAGTGAGACTAAAGTGAGGTGACCCTCTTATTTCTCACTTTTATTTATTATTATTTCTAATTAAAGCAAGAAATTAAACAAAAATGAAATATTCCTAATGAAAAAACATAATTCAAACATTGTGTATCGTGTCAATATTTTTAATCTAGTAAATACAAGGGTTTACCTCTCAGCGGTTATATGTATTATTTACAAACATATCATATAATGAAAGTGAAGGTAAGCGGCTAAAGCGCGGTAAGTACGAGAAGATACGCTACCGTACAACCTCGTTACACTTAGGATCATTGTGGAGGAATGTCGAATAATGAATCCAATCTCTTTTGTTGCTTGTGTGAGTTTATGCTTTTGACACGATATTTCTAAACAACCTATGGAATAGATTAGAAGAGCTAAAGGTTCCTTTCTTTCAGAAGGAGAGTCAGTTAAAAGGTTATACAAGAATGTAATTGACAAGTTTAAGAGCAATGATGGGTGGTCAAAAGATATTAAGTGTAATATCGGTGTTAAACAAGGTTTCCCTTTCCCATACCCTATTTGGCATTTACATCAACAAGCTAGAAGGTTTTTTAGAGGAAGAAGGTTGTAATACCCACGATCTTAGCCATGGAATAGTCATCATCCTTCTTCTCTATGCTTATGACATTGTTATTCTGCAAGGTCTTGTATTTCATTTTATACAATCGAGGCTTTCAAGCAGCATTTATACTTCACTGTTGGTGCGACCAACACCAAAAAATATATTTACTCAAATCAAGAACAGAAGAGCCATTAATTTGTATATGACAATAACAACTTGGAGGAAGTGTATTTTTACAAGTACCTAGCAATTGATATTCATCACACAAGCTCAATCGGAACTACAATATTGAGAAAGATTAATGGTGATGGTGGCAAGCTTATTTTTTGTCTTGAAAAATAATTGTAAAGCAAAAAACTTTCAAGCAAGTGGGACCAAAAGAAGTTCTTCTTGAATGTTAGTCACTCCCATTATCTTGCAGTGATTTTTGAGGCTTGAAGGTTGTATCTTCTGTAGAGAATCCCGGAGAAAGATTAAGAAAATCCAAGTTCTTTATATGCACGACAATCCCTCAAAATTAAAAGTAATACACCCTATCCAATTCTCTTATAGAAGTGGGTATTTCCCCACGAGAGCCTAACTCGACTAGGCCCCCGTTGTGTGCCATAAATTACATGTGGGAGACCATAGACTTCCTCCTAAGCTAGCTTTAAATTTAAAGCAAACCACCCAAGACTCAAACGTGTTGTATAAAGACACCAGGACCTTGTTAAATAATGGGGAGACTTCCAAGGAAATGTTGCATTCAAAAATATTAATAACGTTAAAAATATTGTTACTTCTTTAGTTTAAAGAGAAAAAAAAAAAAATATACGTGAGAAAGATTTATAAAGTAAAAGAAAATTATTAAGAAGTTCAAAAGCATCGCTTTATTAAACAACAAAGAAAAAATTTTAGCAACAAGAAAAGAACAACTTCGTTGTTTTCAGCAGTAAATAAAATCATTAAGTCACATCAAATGCCTATATAGGCATATAGATTCATCATCTTTGTGAGAATATACATTGGAGGATGAAAATCATCACTTTCTGTAGTATCGTACAGACACCTACAGTTAATAGATCTTAGTTTCATAGTCTTGTTGCAATACTTGACTTTCCTATCCTTTTAACATGTCAAAATTATAGTGAGTATGGGACCTTCCTCAAAGTTTTTGACATGAAGAGTACAATTTTATACAACTAAATAATTTGTTTCTTTATCCATAGTGAAGAATTTGGTGTTAGTGTACATTAACCATCATGATTAACAATATTATTTTAGTAGTATCGAGATACAGTTTCCTAAACATATAATAACTAATATATTTAATAGTTATTAAAAAATTATGTTTACTTAAATTTAATCATTTAATTTGTATAACTCGCAACAAATAATTATTTGAAGTAGTAACATTAATTTTTGAAACGAATATAAAGAAAATTATCAATCAAGTTGTTTAATTACCCAAATAGTATGAACTATGAATATACATAGCGTAAAACTAAAAAATTCACACACAACATAAAATAGAGAGATAAAATTTAACGGGTTCGTCCAACCATTATGAAGTACATCCACCAACAGAGGTATCGACTTTCTTATTATTCAATAGGAAACATAAATATATTTCTATATGCACTTCCTCTTTCCTCACCCTCATATATATATATTTTTTTTTTATTTTATTTTGATGGTATAGACAAGAAATCGAATAATAAACCATCAACTCTAACACAAATAAAATAGGATATAATATCTCTGACCTTCGTGATTTTATGCTCTTTCAAATTTGCAACAAACTTATTGTTGGCATTATCTATGAGACGCAGCTGCAAAAATCTCAACAACTTCACCTCGAAACAATTAACTCAAGCACTGTTTTTTTTGTCATACCATTTTTTCTCAAGCTACATAGCTTAAACCATTGGTAGTTTAATAAAACTGCTCTCTGCAATATGTTCACACAGTTTTCTTGTATGAACTTTTTTTCAAGACACTCTCTGCTCAATTATAACCCGTTCTTAAAAAGCAATATTTATAGGTGTTTTCTTTATCAATATGGACAAAATAGATTTTTAGCCAAATGAATTGCAATTTCACTATCACGAAAATAAATTTATGTTGTTCCTTAACCTACCAAACTCACCAAACAAACCTTTCAACTTAACCGCTCTTTGGCAAAGATGAAGCAACTATGTATTCTACTTCGTAGGATAAAGCAACAATTTTTTTGTATCTTTGGACATCCACCAATATCTCCACCGCAAGAGTGAAGAAATATCCTCAAGTCGACATTCTCTTTATCCAAATCAATTTCATCTTGTAGGAATCAACATATCCGCAAACAAATTCACTACTTTCCGTTATGCTATAATGCACTGTGCCTTTAGATACCGAGCACTCCATCATTTCATCACGCTTCTGATCTTTCCCTACATTATTACATACTTCATCACAACTTATTTATTTATTATTTGGTACGTGTACAAACCATTGCATATCAAACTTCCTACTTCATTACATATATAAGCTCAGACATATATTCGTTTTCTTCATTTGTATTAGGACATAAACTCGAAGAAAGCTTAAAATGGGAAGCTGGGGGATCAAAACTAGCCTACATTGTTCATACCAAACTCAATATATTTTCTCAATATATCGTGTTGTGACAACTACAACTTACCATTGCCTCGCCTTCAAAATTTCATGTACAAAATCTTGCCTGCTGTTCCTAGATCTTTCATATCAAACGCTCAAGCTATCTTCGTACTTTCTTTAACCTGGTTGATCTTCACTTATGATTTTTCTTTAATAAAACGGTATTTCGCTAACATATAATACTAAGATAATGAATATGTCATTACTTAATTTCTTAAAGTAAACACAATGATCATATTCACTTCTTTATATATAATTTCAGACCATCATGAAATAATCAAATTTCATACCATTGTCTCGTGACTCGCTGCACTACAGAATGATTTTCGAGCCTGGGTAAAATTTTGTTATACTTTAACAAACCTTTTCAGCGTCTTGTACTCCTTCATCTAAATTCTGCGAAGAATGCATTATTAACATCAAGTTAAGCGACCAAATCAAGTAATGCAACTAATGCTAACAAACTTAATTAAACAATTTAACAATCGGTTAAAATATCTCTGCTGGCAAGTCACTGAATTCTCGCTCGAGAAAAACCTTTCACAACCACCGTATTAATTGCCTTCTTTATCATCAACACCCCTTTTCAATTTGTAAACCCATTTATACTCCCATGCTTCAATAGCTGGGAAGTTCTGATTATGTCCCATGTGGCATTTTTATATAATGCTCTTCACTATCCTTCATAGCTTCTTTCCACTTTATCATTAGAACCTTCATAAGCTCGATAGCATAAAGGTTCATCATCATTAGTGTTGTTAAATATTGTGAAGTATCAAAATCATGAGAATTTTTGACATGTCCACTTGTGGACCTCCTTAAAGATGTTTTCATAGTTCTTCCAAAATTTGTTGATTATTATCTATAGGGAGCTTCTTCAAGCATCTTCATCTCAAACTTGGTTCATCTTTACTATCATCTATATTTGAATCGTCAAAACTATGTTGAAATTTAGGCACATTTTCCTCGTTTCAATTTAATATCTACATCCTGATTACTTAAGTGAAGATCTATTGAATTTAAAATCTCTCGTTAATGATGATCATGTGAGTTGTAGGTGATCCCACAACTCCGTATCCCTTAATCCTATCACCATATCCAACAAAAGATATCTTTTTGACTTAGGATCTATTTAGAACGCCTACCAGAATTAAGTATTACAAGTACACAAATCAAAAAATTTCCTTCTTCAACAGAATAATCACAAGGATGACCCTTCCATGCATCTTGAGGAATTTTTCATCCTATTGCAACAGATGGTGATTGATTTATCAAATAAAAAGTCGTACACATCGCTTCTTTTCCACACCTTCGGCAAATTGGCATTATCAATATACTTTGGTTTTTCTAAACGAGTCATGTTCATGCATTCATAAACTCCATTTTGCCGTAGGAGTATATACAAGATGTTCATGTCTTTCAACTTAGCTTCCTAGCAATAATTATCAAATTCCTTTGATAAACTCACCACCATTGTCATTTCTTAAACATTTAATGGTTTTGCCATATTTTCTACTAATGCTCTAAATTGCTTGAAAACTGAATACATACACTTTCTTTTTAACATGTAGACCTATATTTTCCCTAGAGAAACCATCTATAAAAAGATACAAAATATATTAGATCCTCCAAAGGCATGAGAGGTTGTATGGAGATGGACCTCAAAACATCGTACGTGATAATCAAGGATTCTCTAGGCATGTTTTCAGCTTTAAATTTTTTCGTTTTGTTTCATAAATACAATGTTTTAAAAAAAATTCAACTCGTAAGATTTTAAACTAGGAATTATTAACATACGATCGTATAAAATTTTAATCTCGCCTATATGGCCCAACCGTTGATGCCATTGTCAAATAGAATAACTCGTCGTTTTCGTAGACATACCGAAGAATGATTTGACTCTGTTTTCCTTCTCACCGAAAACATTTCCAACCTTCTCTTTATTTTCTCATTAATAATAAGATTCTCGGGGTATTTTCATTACTCACCTTGAATAAAAGCCCAGTATCCATTTGTGTCTAACACTCGTAGAGAAATAAGATTTTTTTTTGAGTTACAGCATATGTGTTACATCAGCTAAGATTTTAATTGTCTCATCAAACATTTGGTTCCTGGCGTTTCATAATTCTACGGTCAATAGATGAGAAATCATTGCTCATGTAAATAAATCCATCATTAACTAAATTATAAGATTTAAACCACTCTTTATATGGATGCACATGTGATCGGATGCACCAAAAACCTAATAGCCATAACAAGTTGATCATGATTTGAAAATTAATCGATAAAAATTCACTTATACCGAACCGGATGCAAAAAAATCCTATATCGTTGTGTTTGCCTCTTTATTTCTTTGTTGAAGAGTCTCCTTTGGGATGTTTTCTCTGCCTTTCCAACAGTCACTCCCTCAAATGTATTGATTTTCCGCAAAACTAAGATTTTAGCTTACTCTTCTTCCTTTTTCAATTTTTGACCGAGAGTTGCTTTTCCGACCGGAGAATTTTTCTTTAGATGACCTCATCATTTTCTGATGTAGAGGTTTCTAAATTTTTCATTTTTCCGGTTTCTTCGTAAACATAACTCCAACAACATCATCAAATTCAAGGGTTTTTATGAACTTAATTATAGAAGTAACAAAGTGATCCCATGACTTAGTAAGAACATAAAAAAGTTACAGCCTTAAATTTCCTAATCAAATTTTACCTCTATGGTATCTAATTGCACCAAGAGAGTACTTAAAGGTATTCAAATGATCGTGTTATTGTTTGCCTTGTTTCTGTGCAAGCTCTACAAATGTATTTTCAGAGGTGGAATCATGTTGGTTAAGGATTTAGTAAATGTATAGTTTTTCATTTTGTCCATATCAACATTTGTTTTCTCTAATACGATGTTAAATAAAATCATCTCTGCCAAAACACACCGGATACTCAAAGGTTGCTCTTTCATCAGTTACCTCCATTCGTCATCTCATGGAAAGGAGGTTTTTTGGATTTTCCCCAAAAGTGTCTTCGCTCACACCTTGTTGTACAAGTAACCGTGCATCTTGACTTTCCGTATTTCAAAGTTATTCTATTAAACTTTCTGACTAAAACTTCGATCACTTTGAGTTTTTGCCATGTTTAATCTAAACTTTCTCTATGATCCTAAATTTTTAATAAAATTAACAATTAGATAAAATTCTTCTAAACATGAAATTATTAATAATTATTAACAACTTTTGATAAAATGGTTTAGACTTTCTAATTTTTTGGTGCCAAGAAGTTTCCTGATTTGTTCGTTCTATCACCTAGAACACAAGTACCCATTAATTTTATGGTTAAAGCATGCCTGGTTAAAAATTCAATTATGAGTCTCCACTATCTAAAATATTATAAACGTCAAAGAAGTGTAACTTATTTTAATTCGGCCGCCACTTTCAAACATTGCCGTTAATTCAAGTATTTCTGCCTTTTTATGGCAGCCATAAACTCGCTTACTCTTCATCCACATACATTTGTAAAGGGGATCAAATTAAAATCTCACTCTTTCCGATTTCAGCCTCAACATCGTACAGAGAAGAGCAACACCACCACCTAGTAAAATGCCCTTTCACCGCGGACGCCATATCATTCAAAACATCAGTGACCACCTTTCTCCCATACTAAGCTCATCGTTCCACAACACACATAACACTTCCTAACTTATCTAAGGACAGAGAAAAAAATGAATTCACTACCTTCGTGAATTCATACGTAGCAAGGCATCCACTCTGCATCGTGTACAATCCATGCATTCACACAAACCATATCTTGGCTATGCTGATTATGTGTTCCTCCAGCGCCTACATGATGGAGAAATTTGGGTAAAACCCCAGACTCAAAATATTAGAGCGGCACCGCCTGCTACTAATTTGTGCTCAAACCTAGCCTGCCAATTAGAAAGAAGCAGTCGTGGAAGTTCTTCTTCAATGTCCATGGTATATAAAATGCCTTTATTTAATCAATTTTTTGTTCAAACAACAAACTTAATGTTGTCCATCAACTTAATGTTGTCTACTATTTATACTTTTAACATTGTCTACTCCATCTCAATATTCTCCTACGTTTAGACTATACTAAATTATTGTGCAGCCTATATACAACATGCTCCCCGATACCAATTGTAGGAATATACATAGTTAAAATTAAAAAGAAAAAATCACACACACAACATAAAACAGAGAGACAAAATTTAACGTGGTTCACCCAACCAATCTCGAGCTACATCAACAAATGAAAATAGTCCTTTCTTATTATTCAAATATATATTTACAATGAAGTATTTCCCCAGACATAGCATTTCTCACCTCACAGTATTTTGCCTCTATGGGCTTACAATTGGTAGATGTAGAGAAATAAACCCATACAAATTAAATTGCATCTTATCACAACAAAATAGGATATAATATTCAGTGCTTTTGATTTGATGCCTTTATATTTGCAAAAATCCTATTGTTGGCATTATCCATGAGATTTTTAGCCACTAAAAATCTCAACATGAACCACTAACCTAAAGTTGTTCGTACTCAACTCAAATAGTATGAGATGACGATACATTTATTTAAAAACGTAATGAGATCAACAGATTTAATACATGCAATACCATGGGAAAATGATAGTAATTAAAATGCTCCAGCTAAGTTCAATTCTAAAAATCCCAATAATTAAAACCCGAGCCGGGTAAGTTCAATTAAAGAAATTGAACATCACTCCCTAGTCAATTTATGCGATTGTTAGTGGTGATATGGTAGTCGACAATGCTCACTAAAATTAATGCATGTACCGATAACGTTCACGAGTTAGAAGTTAACGATTTTCTTCTCCAACGTAGTTGCAATCTCTCAAACGTTCATTCAATAAATGTATTTTTCAACAAAATAATCCTATTTGCCAGAAAAACTCATCGTACTCAAATAAGTACATACATATATGATTTCGTGATTATGTTATTAAATATAGAAAATATGTTCATAATTCACATAAAATATATGATGATCTTAATTTACTTACCATATTAGTATTTGCCGAGTTAATGATTCATAGTTTTATTTCTTGAGTTAAATGTAGGTTGGTTACAAAAGAACACTCTGTTAATTTTGTAGCAACGATATGCAAGTAAATAAAATCAATTTAATATGAATGACTTGATGCTCCTTGAAAGCTACAGGTTCAAAAGAAAAGAAAAGAAAAGAAAAACAAAAATAAAATGCATAAAAG
Organism: Pinus albicaulis; assembly: GCA_034641835.2. Classification (NCBI taxonomy): domain Eukaryota; kingdom Viridiplantae; phylum Streptophyta; class Pinopsida; order Pinales; family Pinaceae; genus Pinus; species Pinus albicaulis. Next base: position 144,068 of record JAXQQM020086113.1, read on the forward strand.
CAGGCACGAAAACAAACAAATGCATAAAGACGGGCATATTGTTTTTTACAATGTCGATTAGGTAACAACAGTATGACATTGAAGACCTTCTCAACAGTAATTAGGAATGACATTTATTAAAAAGTTAACGAACTCACAATTTTTGTTTTGAACAAACACCGTTTATCCATTTCTTCAAAACCTTCCGGTTATGCCATTGGAATTATCATTATGACGGAAGAGTGATACCTATAATTTAAGATTCGCCTTTACCGACCTTTCCTCCAACCGTACGTAACATAATGCAACTTCATATGTTGGTACCGTTTTAATATCCTGCCCCTCTTCATATATTCCCGAAGCTAGTAACCCTGTATGCGAGGGAGAGGCAAACATAATTTTCAAATAGCCATCCGCATTGAGCAGAAAGACAGACATATATACCTGATCATGGGCGTGCACCTTGTCATGGGGATCATGAAGGGTCAAGAGAGGGCCCCGGATGGCTGAGGAGTGACCAAAAGCTCATCAATTATGCTCAAAGCCATGGCCCTTGAATTGGGCACCAAGCAAACGTGCATTGATATTCAACTTTGGTGCTGACAATGATTTATATATGTTTTATGTAGCAAGAAAACTTTTTTCTTCTCGTCAATAGATTTGAAAGTTTGATTGAACCTCGAATAATCTTTGATCGATTGATTTGGAATAGAAAAATATTCGAAACATGTATATACAAGAAATTAGAGTTTTGCTTGACCTTCTAATAATACCGATGAGAGCTTTCATTTAGAATTGCATACATTAGGTGTTAGTAGTTAATAAAGAAAGAGTTTCCTGCTTTTTACATCGTTATATACAATAGACTTTTGGTTTTTACATTGGATGAAATTGTTAAAATTGTTCGAAATTAATGTCAAATTTAAAGAAAAGCTGTGCAATTAGCTGAAAGTATTTGTGTAAATCAACCAATTACATTACAATGAGGATTTTGTTTGTAGGCAAGGACATCACTTAAATCAAATTTATAATAGTATGCAAATACTCATTAAATTATTAAAATTAAAATGAATTATTAATAAAGGGTAGGTAGAAATGCATGGTCAAGCATTATTTCGCAATGTTATTTACACCACAAATTTCTCTCTAAGTTCAAAACCTTTTTGCACAATAGCCTTTGCTTGTTTTAATGTTTTCATCAATAAGAAAATATATATTTTGTAAATCAAACAATTACATTATGTTGGGGATTTTGTTTGGTATGGAAAGACATTACTAAAATCAGGTTTTGAGGATGGTACAAATATTCATTAAATTATTAAAGTCAAATGGAAATTTAATCAAAGGTTCTTAGAAATGTATGGTTACAACAATAGCAAATTATACTGGACATCTACACAACCTCTCTGCAAGTTCAAACATTTTTATAATAACTACATATTATGTCTTTAATATATTGTTATTTTTAAACATATACATATGTATCATTGAAGTTGATGCAAGTCTCATAAAAAATAGTAAAACAAATTTGTCAAGAATCGAAAAAACAAACAAACAAATAATGGGGTTTTTACCTCCACAACTCGTAAAGTACATTGCTAATCAGTTTTTATGTCAAGGTTCTGCAAATCATATGAAGTATTTATGTTTTCGAAAAAAACACACCATACTACCTCAATTTACTCAAATTAACTCCCCGCTAAAAATATTTGAGTTTTTAATTGTTTTGTTGTTGAATAAATTGTAGACAATTTATATAAGTATTATTTAACTATGTGAGGAAGGATCTAATGAGAAATGATTTTTATGCTCTCTCAGGATATATAGTAGTGAGAAATTATTTTTGTTGTGCTTTTCCGTGGGGTGCAGATTACCGAGGGTGTGGAAAGCCGTAGGTCGAGATGGGCAAACTATTTACACTTCCAACATCAAAGTGTGGAACCTTTCTATGATTGAAGATTCACTATCATTCGTCTCTGTTTTTGCTTGCCTGTTGCATTTAATTAGTTTTTTTTCTTAGAGTACCCCTTTCATACACGCTTTCCTTGATATGAATTAAATGAATTCATTCACAAGTTTTCGTGTTCTTTTCTCCTCCTGCAAATATTTTTCAAGTCTTCTTTAACGTGCCACTGCGTGCCTCGCATATTACTTCTGGAAGAATGATGAAGATATCAAATTCACCGGAATACCAAAACCGAGAAAATAACTGCTTTGTCGAATTCCATCCAAGCCATCTACATGTCGCCGCCATACCGCAGATGCTCTCATATGCTTCGTCGTAGTGATCACGTGCTGAAGATGAGCTAGAGCACTCAAGTAGAGATACTATACTTGCATTATTTGTCATTATGTGTTCGGCGCATCGATCACTTGTGGCCATTATCCCAACTTTCAGAAGCTCTTGGGCACACATGAGAACCATCGATGGCGGCCCCCCTCATTTCAATGATCAGTTTCATCAAACCACAGCCCTGAGATGGGATAGATTCCTCCAAGCTCCAGAACTAGATGAGTCGCCGATTTGTTTCCTGTGCCGAGCAATACCCTACCGAGGATATTTCTTTTTCCTCGAAGAATCTTTACAATTTCCTTCGACCGGAAACTCAAAAATAATTGAAACATCGAAAACAACTAGAGCAGAGTTTCTCTCTTCGAATATTATGAGTAGATTAAATAGATTACATAATAAAACACGAAGAAATAAAATAAATCGGGATAAACTCGACTAAACCGGACTCCATCGAAACTAAATCCTGACACTTTGACTCATGGATTTGACACCCAGAAAGTGGTTGAGATTACGTTTTTTTAACACTCCCTTAATATCAACCACATAAAAAAATGGAGTCACATATTCATTGGTTCAGTGTCTCACGAGGTTTACAATTTAAAAAAAAAAAAAATTGACTTCAACTAGATTTGGTTTTCTTCTTCCAAATTTCGTAGCTCTAACGGTTTCGCATTTTTCCTTTATCGTATCCCTGAGAACTATGTTTTCGCTCTCGTTGCAGTTTCTATTTTTCCGTATTGCCTAAACACAAGCTCCGGACATTTTCAAGAAATGTGGTCGCCGCCACATATTGTCTTCCTCGCAGGTTCTTTCATCATCAATCCCTTCCGCAACATAGGATTAGAAAAATATCTTATCTCTTTCAAAACTCCAACGCATGAAAATTTCATCGTACATGTTCGTCATGGTATGTTTCGGTTTTCAACATTCATATCTACATCTTCCGTGTAGATCTCATCTAGACATGGTGTTAAAAAAGGCATTAATAAAATTTAGCCTCTTTTTCATAATCATTCTTGTACTTATTAATCGAAAAATCAATGCTGAATAAAACAATTTCCGTAACGACATTGGTTCCGGTATTTTTGCTCTACAAGGAGAGATTTTTTATACAAACACTGCTCATCTATTCGTTTCTCGCTCGTCTCTTTTCGTACTTAATTTTTTTCTTTGTCTCTTTCTTCTTTCTCTCTCGTTTCTCGCTTTCTCTTTGCAAACTCTTTTCTTTGTTTATGTCTCTCCCCCGCTTTCTTTGTTTCTTCCTTCGCTCGTCTCTCGTATTTTTCTCTCTCTTCTTCATCGAGATTGTGTCGTCGTTAAATGTGTTGTCTTCCACTAACGTAAGTGGGGGTAATTTTCACCAAATAACAACACCACAAATGAGATTATGAGTTTTTAATGCATCATCCGTGTAACCAATCATCATTAGCAAAAAAATTTCATTATCAAAGTTTACACCATTTCATCGCCAGCTCTATTGCTGGTATCACAGTTCGTCAAATAACTGCTGTCGACCCTTCATCCACTCTGTATTGCACAGTTAAAGTTCATTTACATCTTCATGTCGCTTCTTTATCCCACTTTCTTCACGTACATTAGCTGCTTCGTAACGCACAAGGATTCAACAAACTCTTCATTTCACTTTAGATCTGCTAGCGCGTATCCACCTTCATCTTCATCTTTAAAGCTCCCCTTTGCTTCAATGTTTCTTGTACCAAAACATCTCTCAAGGTATCCCATGCCTCCTTGGTCGTCTTGGTATCCGAAACTTGCGGGCGACATTTATCGACCATCAATATTTTTACGTACCAATGCATAGGTACATATTTTTTCGTTTTGATTTTCGCATCTAGAAAGATCTCAAATATCTTCTCGTTTCTCCTTAGCCTCTTGGTTCTGCTGATCTTGGTTCCATCATTGGGATGATGCTTGCTATTCATAATTGTCTTTTCAGTTTTTCAAAATTTTGCATGTTTTGAATGAGGTTTGTAACTTCACTTCTCCAAAATTTTCATGCTCTTGAAATGAGTCTATGCAAATTTACTTTCCTCTTATTTAAAAAAAATTATCTTCTCAAAATTTTTCAAAATGGCCATTCACATACTCACAATCTTGCTTTTTTTAAAAGAACTCCCAAAAAAAAAATTTATTTTTCCAAAAGACTTCTTTTTAAAAAACTTCACATACTTTTTAAAAATTCTTTAGAAATTTTTCATGTTTTTTTAGAAAAGAAATTTTGAAGAAAAAATTCAAAGGCTTTGTCTCTTTAAATCAATTATAATAAAAATATTAGATGTATACAAGCCCTTCCTTTCATAAAACACTTACTAAATTTTTTTATTTAAATTAAAGTTTTTTTAATAAAATTTTCTCTTTATGAGAAAGAAAGGTTTTCACTTTTTTACAAACTGTTTCTCACTTCTTTAAAATCGATTTATATAAAAAAAAACTTTATGCAAAGTTTTTAAAAACACAGCTTCGTACCTTCGCTCATTACACATTTATTCAACTTGATCACGTTGTTTAGTTTCTACTTTCACAAAAATATCTGTATTAACGTGCAATGGTTGCATGGATCTCAAACCTTCACATATCAACAACAATCAGACCGAAGAAACATAGCGACCGCCAATGCACCCCATTTTAAATTGCGTATCCGATTTCATCCATACTGTTCACCGCCACAATCTTAGGAATAGTCGCTCGTTTCTCAAAAAAAAGCCCGAGGCATAAAATTGGCACGATAGCATGTATTTTGCCTAATCAACTCAATAACACACAATCAACTTCTTTCTTCGTTCTTCGTGGCTTTGTCGCTGCCTGTGAGGCTTATGCAACTATTCATTATCATGACAATAATTAACATCGAAACTAACTCAGACAGGAGTTGTTTGTTTACAGTGAGATTAATAGATTTACATTAGAAGATTTCGCAATAAATAATCGGAGATAAAACTTGACTAAACCGGACCGATCAAACTAAACTTGGACACTTGGACTCGATGACGACACCTAGAAAGTGGTTGACATTACGTTCTTTAATGTAGAACCACAATTTTAGGCATCACCATAACAAGACCTATCAAGGAATGACATAGGACCATGTCATCCCTGATAGAGTGACCAACGTTCCTAGCTTCCTTTGATGTAGAAATTTCTAATAATTCAATCTCAATCTAATTCCCACTGTGCAATCGTGATAAGAATAATCATTTATAATAATACTTGATAAGTAATATTCATTCAGCATATCTATAAATTACTTTATAGTGACTGTAATGCCAGAGAATCTTCATTCAACATGAGAGGAGACGACTCCGTTGCCGAACCAACGATAAGGATTTTATACCATGTCCTACCCAAAGCAGAAGGAAGATTTATCGGAAGATGAGAACACTAATTCATCACACTTGTTAAACTCGCAGGGACAACAACTTATGCTACGTTCCCTATTCCCGAATAATGTGTAGTGTAGTAATCTGTGCATAGTGTGATTATATGTTTCGTAACAAGAGATGTATCATGCCTCCTGTCATTTCCACACTATCTCAGATACAGGTTATGTTTTGCATTAATTGAGATTGTATCTATTTATTATGCACTGATATTATATGAAAAACCGAGCATGAAGGTTGTGTGCAATTTGGCCCAGTTACGCCTAGAAATTAAAACAAACCCACAACACAACACAACACAGGCATTCTGAGACAAAGCTCACTAAATAATTGAATTTCATTTTACCATTGCATTACATTTTAGTAGCATAGCACAAAGCCTACCTCAATCTCCTCAAATTGGAGGAAACAAACCTAAATAGGTGGAATCAAACCTCTAAATAAAAGTGCTTGCTCAACAACTCAAAACTAAATCTATTTATGCATTAATCTAGATTATCCTCACATCCCCCCTTAATGGAGAAATGGATTTTCAACAATACGTAATTTACTTTAAAAAAATTTCACTTTATTTTACAATAGCTTAGTAAATATATCAAAATTATATTATCCTTAAAAGATTACAAAATACTAATCTAATTTCATTTCTCCGACTCAATTTTTCTCACAAAGTGGTATTGAAGTCAACGTGTTTTTTTCTCGGGGCATGGCATATTGGATTATGCTAATTTGATAGAACTTTGATTATCACAATTGATGTAATACAAGAACTACTTTGTGCTTCTTCAAGATTCCAAGAATTCTTTCCAGAACCAAACAGCCTTCTTCATAGTGGTATTGGTCAAATTGCAGTTCTGATTCTACGGATAATAAAGAAACAGCTTATCGTTTACTACTCTAAGATAAATAATTTTATCCTATGAAATTTGCATTTTATAGGATCAATCATTATCATAGATTTCTCGCTCAATCGAATCAAAACCTATCGTTAACATCGTATTCATCAAGATACATAGTACCCAAATTCACTATTCCTTTTAAGTATATCGGGAGAACTTTTGCGTATCCTGCGTTGATTTCCGAAGGCTTAGCCATGAATTGACTAAGGATACCGATTGAGGCGTAATGTCTCTGAACCGTAGTGAGATAGTTCGTACTTTCACCAATCGATGATATAATGTTCCATTGGTCTCTTTAGTTCCATCTTCTTTTGCATGTGCCTTGCATTCTATTATAAGGGGAGTTGACATATGGCCAAAATTAACTACATGGAATTCTTTAAGAATTTCTATATATTTGCTTTGGAGGATCACTGCTTTGCTGTGCTCTTCCATACCTCAATTCCTAAACAATGCAATTCAATTTCGTATCTTTCATTTCAAATTCCTCAACCGAATTTTAATTTCTTCAATTAACTTGTAAGAATCGCTTGTGATAATGATATCATCCACATATAAAGATATTAAAGCAAAATTTTCCTCTTCATCTTTCTCGAACATACAAGTTAGGATCATTTTTTTCTTTTTCACCAACCCACTCAAGAAGATATCAATCTTTACATACCATGATCTCGACGCCTCGTTTCAAAACCATATGCCTTTTCTTAACTCGATCAGATGCTCCTATCCTCGTTGACAAAACCTTCTGTGTTGAACCAAATACACTTCTTCCTTTAAATCAACAAATATTGGAGAAAAGCAGATTTAATATCCAAATGATGCATATTCCAATTATGTTTTGTAGCTAAGGAAATCGTAATATAATTGTATTCAATTTAGCTACCGGTGCAAAAAAGCATCTTCATAATCAATTCCCTCTCGTTGAGCATATCCTTTCGTTTACTAATATTGCCTTAAATTTATCAATGCTAACATTCCGCTTTAAATTAGATTTATACAACCATTTGCTTCCAATTGGAACTTTACTTTGTGGAGTTCCACTAATTCCCATGTTTTATTTTTCATAAGAGAGTGCATATCCATCATTCATAGCATTTATCCAGCATTGTTCATGTTCACAGCTTGTTCATAATCAATTGGCTCTACAACATTCGCACATGGCATCGTTGCCAATCTTCTATACTGCAGAAGCCGGATTTGTTTCAAGTTGACCTTCATGGTGCTACAATACCTGGCTGGAGTTCCATCCATGATTCTTCGGCTTTGAGGTGAATCTTCCTCTCGGATGACTCACCACCGGATGTGCCCATAATGCCTTCATCCCGATCTTTGAACCTCGTACTCCGTACCGTTCTATTTCGTTTAAAACCAAAAATATCAGTTTTAAGGCGTATCATCATTAAGTATACACACCACTTTTGTATCACATTTATCACCGTCTATGAAACACCATTATCTTACCACAAACAGCTTTATGTGAACTTTGATCAAACAATTTATATGCTTTCCGATTCCATATCACTCAATAACACACTTGATCGATTTTGCATCAATCTTTTCTTCTGCTAGGCCTTAGGAATAAAAAATATCCAGACTTTATAATACCAATGCCTAAAGTTTGTAACCATGAAGAATCTCAAAAGGAGATTGAAAAACTAATTTTCTGTGGACATCGATTTCTCCTTCAACAAATGGTGAGTATTAATGCTTCGCCCAACCAACAGAAATGAGGCCACTTGAAGTACATTTTATACATTCTGTACTGCAGTGTTCATTCCATCTTCCCAAGAACACCATTTTATTTTTGTGTACATGATAAAATGTGAACCTGTTAATCTGCTGATTTACAACAGTTTCTAAATGAATTTATTTCATTTCTGATCACATCTTATATTTTTAATGTATTTACTCGTTTGTTTTTCAATCATAGTCTGAACTCTTAAAATACTCAAATATATCACTTTTCCTTTCCTAATGTAGACCTGTATACCTAGATCTATCATCAATAAAATAACAAAGTAGGAAGTACTACCTATGAGACCTTGTCATAGTCCAGCATATAATAGTGGTGAATTAATTCAAGTAGATTTAGATACATATTTTACAAGAAATTATATAAAATTTCTTCATAATGCTACCAAGTATGTACACAAGCTTCAATGGTAAATTTTCATCATAACAGTAATAATCTTCATCCATTGATTATTGCCAACAATGATAAATCATTGCAATTTAGTTCATGTACCGTGATGCTACAATTTCCGTTTAAGTCCATATGTATCTTTGGATGTTACTGCAACATGACGTTCATCACATCCACTTGACAAATCTTCCAACCCTGCATCACAGAAATAAATTTTAGGGCATCCCTAACATCTTTCAATACACCCTGACTTACCAAATTTACTCTTTAAATGATTATCATTGATAGTGAAACGGATATCAAATTATTTTGAGAGAAAGGGCACACATCACATCTAGAATCTGCTCATTTTTCTATTAGGTAAGTGGCCATTTTTTGTCATGCTACAGCTTTGGACTTTAAGTGACCGTCATTCTGAAATGTGCTGCGCTGTTTTTCTTTTAAATATTTGCATTTTTACCATTTTTATTATAAGTCATATAAAACATGCACCGTAATCTATGAACTACATTCTTCATCACTGCCTAGCAGATATGCTCATAAAAGATTTAAAGAAACAACTTAATATTTTTAACCATCAAGAATTAAAGGGTATTTCAATATGAAATTAAACAAAACGTACAAGACAACACAACCTAGAATTGTGAGACAAACTCCTACCCAATACCGAATTTCATTTTCATTACTTATTGCATTTTTATAAAGACATAAAGACACTCACCTAATCTCTTCTCCAACTGGAGGAAAATCAAATATGTAATCAACTTAAATAAAAGCTTCTTTTGTTTTGTTAAACTCAAATCAATTCATTTATTAACTAGATTATTATTCTCATTATAATTATGGTTAGATTTTTGAATCTTCTACTTAATCCCCCTATTCAATTATGTCAATTATAGTTAATTTATAAGTATGATTTCAACCACTCACATATGTGTGAACATTCATATAAATTATTGACCAGGTTCAACTTTAAAGGACTGTTGGGTTTGTATTTTAATAAATAATGGTCAAATAATTTTAATTTTCTAAACTATCATCACAATTGTTTAATTAATGTAAACACTAAACTACATGTTTGCACCCATGGTATTCATTGTCAATTCAGTCATCAGATGTCATACTGTTTTTAAATGCTATATGAGGATTGATTAATAAAAGGTATTTTGTAGTAGTGAATGTCTTTTATGGTGGTTATATTCATCATCCTTTGTAAAAGAACATGCGCACACCATACCTGTGGAGAGATACGCTCATTGTATGCAAAAGAGATGGGAAAGTTCTGTGGAAAATCACTGACTGAATACCTGGACAGGCTGAGTCATTAACAAGAGAATAATAAAAAAATTCCAGCCAGTAGAGCTGCCCTTCAATAATAGAAAATGCAAAACCTTTTCTTGCCGATTGGGAGTTTTGCATAGTATTTATATGCTGCAACCTGGAGAAAGGGATTTATTTAATGCACTGCCATACGTTTCCAACAAATAATTTGGTGTCCTTCCATACAGTCATATGTTTAAATTAATAAATTTAATTCCATGATGTATTTTTTAAATTGTTGCTGATATAGAAATCAATGGTACGATGATGATCAATCGGATCGTGAAGTTTTTTTGTGTCATGGCTAACATGTTATGTTGACATGTAATTTGTGTCATGTAAATGTTTGGTGAATTGTGCACTTAAAGTAATAGCATTTTATATGCCTACCTTTGGCCACCTAATGTTTCATGTTCTGTGTAAGAACTGTTGTTTTTGATATATGTTGGTGTTCCTTTGCTTTGATGCACAACTAAACATTGTACCCATCACACTTAGTGATACAAGAGTAAATTCAACAAATTCCTTTTTAAAATGATGACATGGTTCTTTATAATCACCATTTGCTTATATATTGATTTAATTGCTGAAAGTATCAATTGATACTCAGAATAAAGAGTGTATGTCTTACTCATCACGTACCATATCAAGAGTGAAATCAATAGATGAGCCATATCTAATTTCTTTTCACCTATATGTAAGATGAAAAGATAGCAATATGTTGGTGGAAATTAGGAAGTGAAAGACAGGACTATTTTTAAAGTCCATTTCTACATATATGAAAAAAACTATTATTATATTTATTTTATAGAACAAAGTTTTTAATTTCTTTTATTGTTTCTTTTATTTATTTAATATTAATGATTATAGACACTAGATGAATACATTCAACAAATCATATATGATTTTTTTAAACTTATTCATATTGTTTCTTCATGTTGTTTAATTTTTCTTTTTTTTTGAGTGTTTTTGGTTTTTGCTGCAGGTTCAAAATTGTATTCTATATATTAGTAAGCAATTATATGAGTCAATCATTAAACTTGGGTAAAGGACTGTAATATCAATGTATAAAATGAAATTAATATATTGTGTATATTTATATAAATGTTTTTTAATATTTATTATCCCTTCATTTTCATATTAGCATAGAATAATTATTTCATGTATTAATGAAATGAATAACATATCTACCTAACTCAACATATAATAAGAAATTTTTACAATTTTTCAAAGTTGTTCCATCACTCTCATTTTTTTAAGTTTTTATTGTTATTTGTTTGCAATGAACCATTTTAGATGTGTACACCATTTATATGAGCCGCTATTTAAATAAAAATTAGAATCACATTCCTCATGAAAAGATACAATCACCAATATTTTATCAAATGTATTTCATAATTATATGTATTATCTCAATATAAATATTATATTTATATTAATATTAAACAAATACCATATATATTAAATATTTAATTAAATACAAAGAGTAGAATTATTACTATTATTAATATTTAATTTTAAATATTAAGTTTTAACAAAATTACATTTCTTTGTTGATTATTGTGTAATATGTTCATCACTATTTAATTTTATCACTCATTTCATGTACGATATGTATTTATAATGAGACTTATTTGTAGAAATTTGTACTACTAATTATGAAGTACTATTATTTTATGAAAAATATCGTTTTAAGGATTTTGGGTTATCAATAATAAATTATGTAACGTGTACTATTATATATATATATATATATATTCTTATATTTTATTTTTCTGTGGTATTAATTATATTATTTTGTCACTAATTTTCAAATGCAGATTATATATATATATATCTTTCAAGATGTTTCTATCTTTGTGTATTAATTATTATTTTGTCATTTTCCTTTCAAATGCTTTATATGGATAATAATGATGAAATCTATTATAGCCAAGTAGTGTAAAATATTTCTAGACTCACTGGCCATATCTTTGTAAGTCTGGACATAGGAAACATGGCTTCCATCCTCGCTTATTGATGAATTCTCAGTGTGCTAGATGAGACAAAATGAATGTGGCCATTTAATAATAAAGAAGAAGTGAGGGAGCAATGGGGAGAAAAACAAGAAGGACTATTTAAAGAGTTAGAAAGAGACTTATATCATTGTCCTCGTTGACTTGAATTATGTTCTTTGTGGTTTCATCTGCTGTGTTCTCAAGAGGCTATTTGACAACCATCATTGATGGAGAATTTCTTGTCTACTTTGTAGTGGGATTTCTTTATATACACGACAAAGTAAAAACATATGTTAATTCCCTTCAATGTTATTGTTTTGGTTTCAATATAGTGAAATTGAATATCACTTTTTAGTTTATCAATTCATTCAGCTTTAATATTGTGAAAAATGTATATAAGGTTGATTGATCACTGTGTTTAGTAATAATAATAACCTATGACTTTAAAATTTCTTCTGTTAAAAATATTAACATATTCTTTTTTATTAAGCTCTTGTGTTTTTTAATATTTTTCCTTGGCTCATATTGGTCCCTTAGTTAATATTTTCCCTCGTCTATCAATTTCTTTATTTTGTAATAGTATTAAACTCTTTAGTTTATTAGTTCTTTTGTTTATGTTTATGAATAATAACCTCGATTAATTTTTGCGTTTATTAATTTCTTTGGTTTTTTTTCATTTTTTACTAATTTTATTGATCCTTCAGACTTTATTAATCACTTGATTCTATTAACAATTTTCATTTCTAATAATAACCACAGTTTGTTATTAATACAATCTTTAGTTTGCTGATGTTTTCCTGCTTTTTGTTGCATAATCTTTTCTTGATGTTTTATGCTATATATTATTTCCTTTTGTATCATACATCCGTGTCGGGTTTACAACATTGATCTATTATTTTTCAAATCCTCGTTCGTATTATTATCCCTTCATTAATAAATCCAAATATTGGGTTTAAACATAGTAACTATGGCAATACCATTAATGCATGGTCTAATGTCACATATGAAATACATTGACTCAATATAATGACACCATGGGAAACCATTTTTTAATTAGTGTTGTATTATAGTCAATCAATGTCATCCATGCTAAAATTGTTGTTACATTTTCGACAAATATTGTTTCAATATGAACTAAACGCGCTTAACTGCTGTTTAGTTGGTTCAATATCATATCAGGACAAATATTATCTGTAATGTTAAATCAATCATGGTAAACCATGTTGATCTTCTCGCTTTATAATATTAATAATCATATCTAATCAATCATTTTTGTCATACCGATTCTTGTAAGATTTGTTGAAACTTTGTTAATCAAGTGAGATTCTCATTCATTTGTATTTAAAATATTGATTCCTAGCCTTTACTAGTCTTTTTTTGTTTTTTTTATATGTGATCCCCTCACCTTTTTTATCTCTTATGTTTTTTAATATTTTTCCTTTTAGATCAATAATCTTTCGCTTCGTTGTTTATTAAACGTTGCGCTTATTATTTTTTTTTTATTTATAATAATATTACTAATCACACGTTTATTAACAATAAATTGATTTTAAATATTGATCTTTATCGTTTAATTTTCAGGTTTTTGTTTTCTAAAACATTATCTTTGTATTGTTGTAATCTTTTTCGTGTTTTTATAACATTGATCCTTCGCCCTTCTTGATCTCAAGTTTTAATATTTTTTCCCCAAGCCACCAATTCTTTGTTACAATATTAAACTTGCATTTGTTTGTTTTATTTTTGTTTGTATTATTAATAATCCCTTGGGTTTATTCAGTTCAGAGAGCTAATGTTATTAAATACGTATGGTTAATATTAAATTCTTAGAATGGTGCTCAAATTAACAATTTTAGGTATATTAATCTCTTGAGTTTAAAATAAATATTAATTCATAGGTAAGTATAATTTCTTTATTATAATGCTATAATATTTATCCCTTATATTATATAATAATATTTTTCCGGTTGCCTCCTAACTTTTGTTTGTATATTAACAATAAAGGTTTATTTGTTCTTTACCTTTATATCTTTATCATCTTTGCTGACATATATTTTCAAGTTGTTGTCATTAATAACTTGTTGAGTTTATTAATCTCTCTGGAATCAAAAATATTAAATTATTAATATACTTTTGTTTTATTTTCCAAATATTAATTCTTAGGATTTATTAATATTTTGTGTTTTTAATACGACATATGTTGTCCAACAAGTGCTTTTGCTTTTAATATTTTTATTTGGCCCCCAATTCATTTAATAATATATGATAACCATTACTATCATTAGTTCTTTATTTAGAATATAGTAACTTCTTCGCTTATTAACATGTTGTTTTCGTTATTGGCTTTTTGTGATTTATTGATTTTCGGTGTTTTTAGCGTAAAATATTAATTATTAGGTTTTATTAATCTCTATTGTTTTTAATATTGATCTCATGGGCTTATTAATCTGGTGCTCGATCCTTTATGACTATTAGGAGCTCAGATAACACCCATTAGGGTTTCTAATATCTTTGTCGTTTCTCCACGACCATATATACTCAAAGTTTCGCTCCTCCGTTCATTTTGTTGTTGGCTGTCATATAAAATAATTGGGGATGCTTCCACATGCCACAATTTTGTTGTTGCCACCTCTACCAGTGAGTGCCTTCATCAAAGTGTTGTTATTTCATTCAGGCACTCGATTTGGTGAGTCCAGTGACCTGCCACAATTATTTGCTGCAAAGAATTCTGTTCACTCTCATGCCCGTGCTGCCTTCAAATTACAGGCTTTCTCCTGCCTCAGCCTGTCGTTTTTCAAAGTGCTGAGACAGGCATGAGCCACCATGCCCGTTTCTTGTTTTTTTGTTTGTATCCTGGGACAAGATGCCTTTTCGTACCCGCCTGTTGGCCTGCCTGGGATTACAAGCAGGCACCGTGCTTCCCAAATTTCTGCCCAACAGAAGTTGCACCACGCTCCAACTTCCTTTTTCTGCCAGTATGTACTAATAAGAAAGATCACGGTGCCTGCCTTGGCTTCAGGATCCAGATTAATTATTTAAAAAATGTATTTAAATGCCAGTTGTCTCCTTTCAATCACAACCTGTTAAATCTCATAGAACATAGCTGTACAAGCCACCACTGCGTAATTTATTCTACAAAGCAACTTCTGACCTTTCTTCCCCATCTTGTTTACACATTAAAAGAATGACCTATTGTATTAACCCTTTTGTTTGGAGAGGAGGCATAGCCTTGTCATCATCTTCACTCTCCCTCCGACAAAAGACATAACCATTCTCGCATCCCCCATCCCTCACTCTCCAGCGCCCTCAACCAACCATGGCTCCCAAGCCATTTTTTGTGATAAATTGGGAGGCAATTCCCCCCTCCCAGAATTTCTCCGATCCCGGGATTGACGAGTCTCCATTTCTTAGATTTTCGTAAACCCAACTATACCAATGGTCTACCGCTCGCACTAAAAAATTATACCAATGGATCCATAACAACTAGACTAAAAAAGCAAGATCCACGGTGCCCCGAAAGGCTTCTTTCATTGTAGCTGAATTAAAATGAAGATTACTGTAGAAGTTCTTACTGAGGCCCTTCATTCCGGGCACTACGGGATTTTCTTCTCGTTTCTTGCCCAGCCTTTCTCTACACCGCTATCACCAAACTTCCTATTTGGTCTGTGCCTCCCGAAATTTCTCTTCGGGCACATCTATGGCATATATTCTGCTCACAGCTATTGGAGACACCGTAGGATGCTACCTGCTACGTATATCTTATGGAAATGAATTGTACCTCTGCTAAAGGCACTTAGCAAACAGATATCAGCAAAGAACTTCATTGATTAGATCAACTCTCATTGGGGGACGGCATCGGACTCAAACTCTTGGATTACGAAAATACGTCTTTATTGTTTATTATCAAAACAGCATTACAAAATGATTGTACCGCCTTTGCACAAAAAGAAGAATTTGACCCTAAAACCCAAATCCAAGAGCCGGGAACTTTCCTTGCTCTTCCCGCTCTTCCCATGATTTACGACTCCTCCACCTCTGGGATGAGGTGGGAATTAGTCATGAAAATGCGTTAAGATGATGGTGAGCTTAGTGAAATGAAGTCGCCTTCACTAAGTGGGCCCGTTGTGAATTTCGGCGCAAAGTCTATTTTTAGACACATGTGAGCATGGTTCGGGGATTCTAGTTTTCTGAGATTCTTGAGCATTGAGCCTATGTTGGTAAACACATCAGTTTTGAAATGAAGAAAGGTCGATGTCATTTTTAGACCGCTCTCCTAAAACATGGAAGTCAAATATTATTTACCCTTAATAATATTTGGACTATAAAAACAATGCTTTACTCTCTTGAGCACTTCAATTTGAGCTACGTACATGGCTCATGCAATCGACAGTGAATCATGTGGTTGTTGCAAGGGTTTGATGGCATCATAAAAGTGTTGACTTCGCTGACCTTCGCGTGTTTGGAGGAGTTAATGAGACAAGACAGTGGAGTTGTGTTCATTTTATTTTTAGCCAGAACGGAACAGATTAGGCTACAATTTAGCTAATCAATTATTGAATATGAGGAGTGAATTAAATATTATTTAATTAATAATTAGTAACCTAAGGTTCAACTCAAGAATACACTGGCCCACTACAGACTATCAAGCCATGAGGACTAGTGAAAGAGGTAGATGAAAGGGTGGAGTTAGCTATCGGGGTTGTGACTATACTGTTAAGTATTTAAAAATACAGATAGGGTGTATAAGTCACAGAGATTACAGTCTGAAAGTGTGTTTATCTATATAAAGAGTGGTTAATCCCACAGTAATAAAACACGCAATAGCCGGTTATCAAGTGGAAAATATTGGAGCATACGTGTTTTACAGATGTAGCTTGATAGTGTAGCAATTGAGGGTGTGCATGAGAGTTGTGAGAGCTTTTGTGTACCATGATTGTTACATGATTTCTCCATTACAATATACACACAATAATGTGTTTTCAACTATAAGTTTTCCCTATACATACTGTGCAGCACGTGTGTATGAGATGATTTGATGTGTTACTACTGATTTTATTTTCTATGTATAACTGAGTTACCAGTGGAATAGATTATGTAAGTGTATGAAGTTCAAATAGCAGGTACTGTGGATAGTCTCGTGGATAATTAATTAATTATTATTCAGCAAATTTTCAGCATTATAGTACATACATAATGATGGGGTGTTACCCAGTTTATCGCCTTCACAGTCTCAGCACTTTCCGCCCCACTCTGCCTCTTTAGAAACGCTTCTCACGTGTCTTCGTCCTTCCATCATTATATATTATATTTTTGCACACTGTTCTCAATCGTCATGGCTCACCCAAATTTACCGATTAGGTCCAGTGAAAATAAAAAATGAAAAATATTGTATGTATGTGTGATTCACCCGCCACCAGGTGATTTTCGTTCAGACCAGCTTCTTCCACAGCCCATACATTCTTCGCCTTTTCACACACGTCTTTCCGGAGCGAGGTTCATATCCCATCTCCTATGGCTCTCTTTTTTTCGCCGGTGGTGCTTTTGATTGCATTATATGCTTCTATTCTTTAACAGAATTAGCTCCATTCAAAAAAAAGCCTGTTTTAATATTTATTTCTTGGGTTCATAGATTCTTTGTTTATAATATTAAACCCTGTGTTTATTATTATTTGTTTATAATACAATTTACCTTTTATTATTAATATTTTTGTTTTTAAACAGCAGATTCCCTCAGGGTTTATTTTATTTTTTGTAACTATACAGACCAACAACATGCGATGTAGTATCGTACTCACGTAACATGCGTATGTCGAATTCCCCCTGCTACCACTATATACTACCTATCGTGAAAATGAAAAGGTTTTGCACTACGCATTCCTCCTGCAGATCGAAATTTTATATTTTCCGTGGATTAACATTGACTTTTCTTTTTTAACAACATAAAATGCCATCTTTTGAATAAATACAATGTATTTTAATTAATTACATCGTGTTTCCACAATATCTTTAGGTTTATTAATTCTACCGTTTTTTAATATTGATTTTCGTTGTCTCATCGATTCCTTGTAGTCGTTAACATTTATCCTATCATTGATTTTCAAGGACAATACATAAAACCCGTGTTTATTAGTTATTTGTTTATGTTTTAATAATCGCTATTAATAATATCTTGTTTATATGATGATTTTATGTTTATTAATTTTTATTAGGTTTTAGAACATAAATTCTTAGGTTTAGTTAATCTCTTATGTTTTTAATATTGATCCTTTTGCTGCTATTGATCCATTATTTTTTTAATATTTTATCCTTTGGGTTCATCATTCTTTGGTTTATAATATTTAAATCTTTAAAGGTTTATTGTTTCTTTGGCTTTGTGCTATTAATAATCTTTACTAATAATATCTTCAAATGGTGATAATTACAGGGTTTATTAATTATGAGGTTTTTTGTTTCAAATATTATTTGTATATGTTTTTATTAATTCTTGAGTTTATATCAATTTTAAGATTTATTATTACTTTCTTATGCTTTTGTGTTTTAAATATTATTTGTTAGGGTTTTTTAATCTCTTTAGATTAAATTATTTATTCTTAGGGATTTTTTTATTTTTGTTTATAATATTAATGTTTTCTGTCTTTTCATTAAATTACTATTTATAACATACACAAAACCCTTGCTTATTATTTTTGTTTAAAGACATGTAATCTTGTATACAAAATAGATACATAATAATTTTGTTATAAATATAAATATTATTGTTATGTTATTTTTGAATTATATATTATAATTTAAGTTAAAACTATTAATATATTGAAATAATTTAAGAATATATTTTTATTATATATTTTTATTTATTGAATAATATATATATTAATATATTCTAATATATTATATTTTTTCATAATATTATTTGTCTTTATTTATTAATCTATTGGAGTTGTATATTATTTCTTGAAGGCCTACTTAATTATTATATTATTAACTTATTGTTTTTAATATTGATTCCTCGCTCTTATTGACCTTTAGGTTTTAATATTTATCCCTAGGTTCATCGATTCCTTTGGTTTATAATATTAAACCTTCGGTTTATTTATTTTTTCTTAAATAATCTATAATTTTATTTATAAACATATTTAAGATAAACGTAGTTGCCACCAACTGGCAGCCCTATAGAGTCAAGTTTGATACTTAGAAAATTCATGCTTTTTAATTACCAAGGTAAAACCATGGTCTTGCGCTTATGTCTTGCCACCATAGGGAAATCGACTCTGTTAAACATGAAACGCAAAATAATATTGCCTAAAAGAGTTAAACACAGGAGAATTATTCTCCTTCAGCATTGTAAAATTAAACAAAACCACACAGAATAACCCATTGAACCTGGGCTGCAGCGCCATGTTCCAGCTATGGAGTTCGTGGTCACTTATCATGGGCTGGAGAGGGAGGTTCCTCCACGATGCGGCAATGATACTCTGCGCTACTGTCGTCTTCCTCGTCGGTGGGATCACTAGTGGTTGTAGCGATGTTCTTCCCTTTATCCTGAGCTTTAGCATCTCTATCCAGTCCTGGTGTTGCATTCTTGTCTTCAGCCTTATATGGGTCCGGAGGAGGCTGATGGGCGATGATTTCAGTGGGAGTAGAACCAACAGCTTCCTCCTAGAGGGTGACGGTTATGAATGCAGTGACTTTTGGTCGGTCCATGGTACATACAAACTGAAACTCAGCTCTTTGTGAGGTTTGATGAAGGGTGATAGGGGAAACGAGGGGTTGAGGGACAGGTTGCGAGGGGGACGTGGCATGGGGAGGCTACAAAGGAGACACAGTGTGGGAGGGATGCACCGGCCCAGAGCTATTGGCTCTTCCTCTACCGTTGCGTTTTTCCGGATAGTGCGCCTGAGAAAAGTCTTCAGACGAGGGTTCAGGGCTGGAGGAAGAACGGGCGCGGGCCACCCGGCCCCTACAACTTCCTCGTCGACTTCGCATACGATGCCTGAGCCGAGGCATTCTACCTGTGGAGCTGAGGCTATAGGGGCAAAATTGCAAACAAGAGGGACACTGGGCAGCAGAGAAAGACTGAGCGTGCTTCAATCTGGACTGAGACTTCTTAGGGCAGAAATCACTCTGAGAAGAATGGAATTCAGGCAGCGTTTCAAGACAACAGAGAAATACACATTGCCTCTCGGTCTGCGTGCGAGCGCTTAGCTCGACGCAAGCAGGAGGACAGGAGCAGATATGCAATGCGTGAGACCAAGAGGTAGAACGGGTATGAGAAGAGGGGCAGTGAGACGACGCCATTAAAAACCAAATGCAAAGAAGGCTAGACCAAATGCGGTGAGGCAAGGTGATGGAACTAATGCATAGCAGGTTGGCGAAGTAAATGTGGAGTTTAATGCGCAGGTGGGAGGCTATATGGCCACCCCACGTGTCGTGCCTCGGGACGTGCGTCCCATCATGAGCATGTACCATCCGCATCCAGAACTGCAATATCTTTGTGCACCAGAGTGGTGCAATCCTATAGAAGAGCACTCTCGTGGAGGATGTTGAGGGGGCCATGTTTGAGAGTATATGTTCCTTCCACTCCCACATTGGCCAGGAAATCAGCCACTTTGTTACCATCTCTTTTAATATGAGTAAACGAGACAGCCTTATGGATCTTGAGCCATCGTTCCAAATTTTCGAGCCGCGCTGCTAGTCTCCAACTAGTGATAACTTTGGCCGCAGTGGTTCCCCATAGAAGTTTATTGGCCATATTGATTAACACCTGTGAGTCTCCTTCAATGACAATGGGAAAGTAGTTATTTTGTTGAGCAAGACACAATCCCTGCCACAAACCTTCCAACTCAACTGATTTGTTGGTGTCCCAGCCAATAGAACCAAAGTATATTTCTAGAGGAGTGCCTCTTGAATCCCTAAAAATTCCCCCAAATCCGGCTTGTCCTGGATTCCCCTTAGAAGTGCCATCAAAATTTAGTTTGATAGGCCCAGACGAGGGAGGAGACCATTGATTTGGAATCTTCATATTACTCGTAGCTTTATTGGCAGGGCTGTGAGTAATTTTGAGTTGTCAGTTCTCCCAGATGGCTTTTTCTTGAGGCTTTGAGGGGAGGTCTTCTTCCTTCCAGGCATGGAGAGCCAGGGATTCTTGGAGACTATTGCTAAGGATGCACCATATTACTTCCATCTTTGTGCTCTGACTCATAAAGATTATTTTGTTTCTCTCTTTCCAGATAGACCATAGGAGGAGACCAGGAATGAGTCGCCATAATGTGTTGAGAAGAACACTATTGTATGGAGACTCAGGCCAATTGCGAATGGTGTCAAGAATGTCCCTAGTAGGCTTACTTCTTTGGCAGTGAAAGCTTATCTTTTCCTAGAGAGTATTTGCAAGAGTGAAAGAGACCATTAGGTGCTGAATTGTCTCATTACTTTGGTTACAGTTGGGACATCGAGAGGGTCCTATGAAGCCCCATTTGATCAATTTGTCCCAGGTGAGGATCCTTTTGTGGTTGAGGAGCCATAGAAAATTGGAGACTTTGGGCCAAATTCCTGGAGACCAAATGAGTTGCCACAGAGTATCAGGAGGATCAGGAGTAGGGTGCATTAGAGTGTATGCCTCTTTTGTGGAAAACATACCTTTGGGAGTGTATCCCCATCTCAGGATGTCTAAGTGCTTCGAGCATCTGATCTTCCTTTTCTGGAGTTCTGTATTGAGTGCATTCCAAGTCTCGACCTATGCCCGGGGGGCAGCTTGGTCAATGTGTCTCCATTGCTTGAACCCATTGTCATTTCTGGGGAGCCAGTGTTGATTTAACTTGTCTTTTGGATTTATGGTCAGATCTCCAAGATTGTGAGGATTGAGAATTTCAGTCATCTTGGGCTTTTTTTGCCATGAGTCTACCCAAAAATGAGTTGTGCCTCCATTGCGAACCTCCCAAAAACTGTGTTGTTGAATCAGTGCACTATGTTGTTTGGCAGTGTTCCAAATCAGCGAACCTGGGTCTTTCGGGGAAAGCCTGATCAGGTCCTCTAGAGGTCTGTTGTTAGCATATTTTGCAGTCCGCAATCTGGCCCAAGGGGTGTGAGGAGCCGACATCCATTTCCACCAGATTCGCACTCCCATGATTTCATTAATGTTAGAAGGATCTCTGAGTCCAAGGCCTCCAGCAGCTTTTGGGGTACAGGCCGTGCTCCATTTGACTAGAGCCCATTTGTGATCTTGACCTGAAGAGCCCCAAAGGAACTTGCATTGCAAGAATTTTATCTATTTGAGAACCCATTTTGGTGCGGCAAGAACCGAGAAAAGGTAAAGAGGCATAGATTGCAGAGTTGCTTTGATGAGGATTAAATGGCTTGCCATATTGAGGGCTCTATAGGTCCAAGAGGAAAGGCGAGCTTCCAATTTTTCAAGGAGCATATTCCAGGAAGAGTGCTTAATGGCAGAATCTATGAGGGAAGCTCCCAAATATTTAGCCAGGAGAGAGGCTATGGAAAAACCTAGGATGCGAGCAATATTAGCTTGCGTTGGAACAGGGGTATTGAAGAAGTATATCTGGGATTTGGCATTATTAACGGAGGTTCCAGAGGCTTCAGAGAAGAGGTTTAAGATGGATTTGAAAGACTAGGCTTCTTTCACAGAGGGATGGCCGAATAGCATGTTATCATCCACGAATTGCTGATGGGAGGTGGCCAGGGATCCATGGAGAGAGATACCTTTCAATTTATGAGTTTGAAGAGAATTTTGGATTAAACACCCAAGCCCTTCAGCCATTAGGACAAAGAGGAAGGGCGATATAGGGTTGCCCTGCCTAATGCCTCTCGAAGGAGTGAAGGGGTGAGAGGGAATCCCATTGACTAAGATGGAGGAGAAGGTGGAAGAGATGAGGCTCATAACCCACCTTACCCACATATGACTAAAGCCGAAGGCGACCAAGATCTATTGAATATAATTCCAACTTAATTTATCAAAGGCCTTAGATAAATCAATTTTGAGAATCATACCTGCCTTCTTGTTGATCTTTAGTGAGTGAATAACTTCGTGAGTTAGGATGATCCCGTCCAGAATTTGGTGACCCTCCACATAGCCGGTTTTTTCAGGCGATATGAGTAACGGGAGCAGCGGCTTGAGACGATTAGCAATAACTTTTGAGATAACTTTGTAGATAACATTACATAGAGCTATGGGGCAGAATTTGTCTGGTGTGCTTGGATGGTCTTATTTTGGTACTAGAGCTATGAAGGTAGCATTGAGATAGGGGAGCAACCAGTGCATAGATCTCGATTCCTCCACTAGTTGCCAAACTTCTAGCTTGATGAGATCCCATAAATGATGGAAGAAATTTGAGGTGAAGCTATCCGGCCCTGGGGCTTTGCCTTCCTTGGATTGGGCCATCGTTGTTTCAACCTCTTGAAGTGTGATTGGTCTCAATAGAATTTGATTATGCTCCTCTGTTATGAGTTTAGGAATATGCTAGATGATCTTGCTGATTGTGGGTTGTCGATTGATTGGAGGTTCATGATGGACATTCTTAAAGTTCTCCAGGAGCACTTGTTCTATGTCTTCATGGTTTTCCAATCGATATCCTTGCTGATTTGTGATATGGGCTATGCGATTGTTTATTCTTCTTTGGATGGTGGAGCGGTGGAAGAACTTTGTGTTTCTTTCACCTTCCTTTAGCCATCGGATTCTGGACTTTTGCCGCCATAACACTTCTTGTTTTCTTCTCTCATCAAGCTGCTCCTGTAGTTTCTTTTATTGAGCTATAAGGGGTTCTGTTCTTCCATTTTTTATGATTTCCTGTTGAATCTCAGCCATACTTTGTTCCAATCTTTTTTTCTCCTCGAGAATGTTCCCAAATATGTAATGGTTCCAAGCTTTGATTTGGGATTTGAGATATCGAAGTTTTTGCTGAAACTGATACATTTTGGAGCCCGCTGGAGGAACAAAGCTTTTCCAGGCTGTGTGGACTAGAGTTTTGAAGGTGGGATGGTCAAGCCAAAAAGCTTCGAACCTAAAGGGCCGCTTCGATAGATTACAGGGTCGCTGCCATTGAAGAGAGATAGGCCAATGATCTGAGCCCGCAATGGGTAGGATGGAAGCGAAGATGTCTACCCCCATGTGTATGGCATTATTTGATATTAGGAATCGATCTAGCTTGGACGTTATTTTCTGATGCCCAGCTCTCTTGTTGCTCCAAGTATACATATCATTAGAGAAAGGCAGATATATAAGCCAGCGTCTGTTGATGAAATCTTTGAAGTGAGCACTTTCAGGCTCCAGTCTTGGTCGTCCTCCTGTTTTTTCTTCAAGCTTAGTGATCATGTTGAAGTCTCCTCCTATTATCCATAGGGGGTGAGTTCTGTTGGAGTTCAAAGCCTCCATCGTATCCAAGAGTGCCTTCTTGCTTGCCGTATCTTGAGGAAAGTAAACATTTGATAGGTTCCCATGAGTATCCGTTCCCACGAGGTGGAAGATGGCCTGGACGAGGTTATGCGAGGCATGATAGTCTGTAAGCGAGATCATTTGCGTCTCCCACACTATAGCTAAGCCTCCCGAGAAGCCTAAGGCATCAACCGCTATTGAGTGGCTCCCTGACCATGCTTTAGTTAGGATAGCACCGAGAGTTGAACTGTTGCATTTAGTTTCTTGAAGAAAGAGAATTTGTGGTCTTTCTTGCTTAATCATGTTTTTTAGCATCCTGTGTTTCCCAGGGCCATTTAGCCCTCTTACGTTCCATGAGATGAGCTTCATGAGGAACTATTGGGGAGCGGCTTGAAAAACTTTGTCAACTTGGGGTATCTACCTGACTGCACCAAAATCTCCCCTAATGTGATGGTGCATTGCCAATATAGTTTTCTTCCTCTTTTTTTGGACTCCTTGATGATCTTTAGACCATCCCAATGGCTACCTGGTTGTATACCCAGTTTCTTTTGTTTTTGGGCATGAGAGAGGACCACTTCTAGGGTTTCAATCTGGCTGGGGTTGATTTTATCAAATTCCTTTCATCTGCATGCATCCTCCGTTCCCCGAAGATCAAGCTCACCCAGGTCAAAGCTCTCAGGGTCTTCGTCCATGTGGCTCGGCTGACTACTTTCTAGGTTATCTTTGTTGGCAAGGTTAGGGTCAAGCAAAAGACTATCTATATCCATGTTGTTTGGCTTCCAAATGACAAGTTTAGGTTCTGGAGGAGTCTGAATTCCCATGTACGCCTTAGATTTCGGATCTTTAGGGCTAGATTTGGGGACCGAGATATCAGGAATGGCAGAGGAGGATGAAAGCTTGGATGAGGGGTCAGGGGGGGCTGAAGGATTAATGGTTGAGAGTTCAGGCTGCGATAGGAGATCAAAGCTATTGCTGGTAGAGGGGGTATTGGACTGAGGATTGGGTTTTTTTCCAGTTGAAGAAGGCTTCTTATTGTGCCTTTTGTGATTAGTGACTTTGGTGAACCCATCCGCCTCAGGCTTGTCTTCAGCCTCTTTGTTCTTGGGAGCATTGTTTAGCGGGCAGTCTCTGAAGAGATGCCCATGGGCATGACACCTACGGAATCGAAAAGGAACATGTTCATAATCAATGAGTTGGATCCATTCAAAGTCATCGTGGAACAAACTTACAGCATCCAAAAGAGCTTTGTCTAGGTGCATGTATACACATATTCTAGCATAGGATGTGTATCTTCGGAGCTTTGTCTCTTCTGCTATCTTGATGAACTCACCCAACCCTTTGCCTATTGCAGTGAGAGATTCTTCGTCCCAGTATTCGAGCGGCATCAAATACAAGCGTATCCAAACTAGAGCCCAATTGAAGTTTTCCCTATCTGGGTTGAAACGTTCAATCCAGTCTCTTAGGTATAAACCATCAGAGTTGAAAAAATAAGGACCCCCATCCAGCACTCTGTTTCGGTCCTCTATCTAGTTAAAGACGGCATTGAAGAAACCCTTTGGCCCTAGCTGCAGGGTAACATGACCCTTGGGCTTCCATTTCGTGGAAATCCAACCCTGTAGGGATTTTTCAGTTGGCCAGAAGCTAATGAACTTCCCTATAAGAGCATGATCTTTCATATATTGAATTTGGGAATTTATGCGATGACTGGGCAAGTCAATCTTGGGTCTTTCGGCTGCAATAGGTTTGCATGTAGCTGAGGTCACAGTTGGTGATTTCGTTGTACCCGCTGAGGCGTGCGCATGTGGTACTTCACCCTGTTGTTCTGTGCCTCCTTGTCCGAGGGCGTCCTGTTTTGTTCCATTGTAACGTCATTATGTTCCCCATTCATAGGGGGAGGCTAGCTGCCTCCCCCCAGAGCGTCTGCCATGGCCTGAGCACAGGACTCCGTAGAATCACTTTGCCAGATGCATGCAGCCTAGCCCGATTTCCTTTGTCGTTTGGGGGGATGTAAGTTTGAATGCCAAGAGAGCATGTGATATTTTTTAATGATGCTAGAGGGGGTTATGTAAGGGAAATGTTTCTACCATGACTAGTAGTGAAGATAGGAGTTATTGTTAAAGTGAATGAATGAACTTGTAGTGAAGGATCTAGCCTCATAGATTCTTTGCTTTTGATATCATAGGAATACATCTGAAAAAATCCTTTCAAGGAAAGGAATAACAATTAACAAGAAGTATGTTGAAATCCATAAGTAGTTGAAAAAGGAATTTGATAAGTGGTGTGGAGTTGGTTAAGGGATTCCATGGAGCATCCAATTGAATTCTACCAAGAGAAAAAAATGAAAAAAAATATGTACATTCATTTTTATTTCTCCCCTTGGATAACAAAGATCTAATATTGATCTGAACACAAAAATTTCAAGATCAAGAGGTGATGCTTTGGGTTAAACTATGCAATAACAATTATGGTTGGAAGAATGATAAAGTGAATTTCCCATGAAACTTATTGGTTGTGGTAGTTTTTGTTCTGAATTTAATTTACATCTTGGAAAAGGATGCCCTTAACCATTTCATTAAAGGAAATGCCTTTCCTTGCAATTCCTATTTCACATAAGGTATGTGGCTTATGAATTTAAGTGCTTAGTTTAGATCTGCTTTAGTGGATAGAGGATGTGGGAATCAAATGTATATTTGGTGAGGTGATAAAGGTCATTAAGATAATTGTGGAGTCTGGTAAGAAGCTAGAATTAGATCCACATTTGTAAATTTTATTTTCCAATTTAGTTTCTATGAAAATAATTAATTCACCATTCTAACTATTTCTTGAACGAGCGATCATGCATTTCATTTGACCAAATTTTATGTTTCAGAGAAGTTATGGAAGTGTTTCAAATCTCCTAAAAATAGGTAATGCATATTGAGGCTAGATAAATCTATATGAAATAATAGGTTTTTTTGAATTTATTTATCATGATAAATCACATGGGAAATTCGAGAAATTGTTGTGACTATGACACTAAAGATTTGAAGGTCAATCATGTGATAGAATGAGTTATGGATGATTCCACGATGTTAGTTGCACATGAGGGGTAAATTCAAGGAGCAATTAAATCAATATAAATGAAAAAAATGAATTCTTGGGGATACATTATTTTTGAGTGGAAAAATCAAATTTCCAATACTGAAAGTAGTGGAAACATCATGATGACAAATGGAAATAATGTCAATTTTAGAAAACATGTTTTATGCCACAAGTCATTGGAAAACACAAGATTAAAACTAGGAACTTCCAAAAGCCTCAGTGTTTAGTATGACTCATCAGATCATACCTACAATTCCAAAAAAGTAACCTTATGCAAATCACTTCATTTTCCAACATAACTAAAAATAGTTTTAACTGTAAAGCTAATATGATAGAAAAAAAAAAGTCATGAATTCCCATAGTTGGATATGTTAAACCAAAAATGATATTCCCAAATATTCCATTCCTCGGGCACTAAAGGTGTCCTTATTGAATTAATTCATTTTCTATAATCGTCTCTCCTATTTTTGTTTCCACCACACAGTTTCCATTGCTACTTTGGTTTTCCACTGTTGACTTGTCGAAGCTTTTGGTGTCGCCTGAGTTCATATTTTGATAGCCACATTGAACAAATTCGTAATATAATGAAATTTAAATAAATTTTGTTGGAGGTATTCGGTTCAAACTAAGGATGAAAGGTGATAAAGATATTGATGCTATATCCTCGTGGGGATATCTAATATTCATGGATCGGTGAGACACCAATTCTCTTGCTTTCCCTCTTGTACGATATATATTTAGTTGACCTCGATAACCCATTCCATTTTTTTGGATTTTCCTTTCATTTACTTTAATTCCTCCCACTACAGTGGTAGAGTTCCATAATGTTGTGTGTCTTAAAAGTTAATAACATATTTACTCACATATATTTTAACTTCATTTTTTGCATGGAAAGATATTGGAATCAAAATTTTAGATCTCATGAGAAAATTATATGCATCACAATATTTTATAAATGTGAAATTAATATTATAATATAAATATATATTATTTATCTATTAGTTAATTGGTATTATTGTTATAATATATTGTGTAAATTATGATATTCACAATCAAATATTTATAAAATAAAAAATTTATAAAAAATTTGGTCATCCACATTTCGTAATGAATGGTGATACTTCAGAATTCTTTGACTAATATGATGAAGGATGGCTCGATCCACATTGGGTGAATAGAAATTTTGCCTAGAAAAACTAAGTAAACAATGAGCCATTCTACCAAGGAAATTTGTACTTCGAGTACCTCTTTTCCACTAAATGTTTGAAACTAGTAATTTTCGAATATTTGGTATATTTTATATAAGCTTATTTTATGGTGAAATAATGGAAGTTCTGCCATTTCTTCTCCAAACCTATCCTGAAAGAGAGCTAGCAACCACCATAGAGGATTGGGAGAAGCAGGAATGCGGAAGTTTTCAATTTGATCTAATTTTCATAACTGATACAATAAGAAACGGATTTTCTCTAACTTCGGTTGTTGAATTTTTAGTGGTTGAGATTACTGAATTTTAGAGATTGTTGAGTTTATTTGAATATAAGATATTTTCTCTAATTAATTGACTCCTTTCAAGATATTGAGTCAAATTTTTTTTTTTATAGGTTG
This sequence comes from Pinus albicaulis, assembly GCA_034641835.2. Lineage (NCBI taxonomy): Eukaryota > Viridiplantae > Streptophyta > Pinopsida > Pinales > Pinaceae > Pinus > Pinus albicaulis. Next base: position 173,156 of record JAXQQM020086113.1, read on the forward strand.
ACAATATCAATTTTTAGTGGTTGTTGGACTTTATTTGGATAAAAGAGATTTTATCTAATTAGTTGAATCCTATTTTTGTGTGTGGTTGAGATATTGATTTTTATGGTTGGATCTATTTGGATATCAAAAATTATATCCAATTGGTTGGCTTCTATTCTAGTGTATGGTTGAGATATTGACTCTACACATTTTATTAATCCTTTAAGATTTTGAGTTTATCCTAAGGCATATATTTATGAATTTATATACAATTATTTGTTGAATATAACACTCAACACAGATTTGAGGTGTGAAAACAATGTCTAGTCTCTGAGTTCTCTAGGTGATGTCAATGTGTAAATGGATAGTTTTCTTTGTTTGCTAATATTAAATGGGTATCTTTTATTTTGTGTCTTGGTTACTAGATCACAGTAGAAAAAAGCATAATATTAGGTTGGTTTTCAATGAGGTGGTATTATAGAGAAATCAGGACTGAGACAAAATAAGGAAGAAAATAGATAACTTTTAAAGCATAATATTCATAAATATGTCCAAATATTATCAAGTTGAACCCCAACTGCCAAATCATGTGACCTACAATACTCAATCATTACCCTCGCACATTTTGAAACACTATCAACTTAAATTACATGATCTTAAGAAGGAATTATAGCAATGTAAAGTGAATAATATGCTTTTGTACCAAAAGAGCCAGACATAACAAGAAATTGAGATCTAATCAAGTCCAATTGGATATACCTTCCATAAATATCAGATTAAAATGAGAAGAAATGTTGTGAGAGAGTACATATTTCTAATTTTTTGGTGATTTAAAATGATGTCAAACTAATGGAAAAAAACAATTTTGAAAATAGCGATCCTAGATCTATCTACCTCCACAAAACCTAACGTATTTTAGACTAGGAATAAACAATATATCATTACCAAAAATGGAAATAACGTAAGTTTTGATAAACATGGATTTTATGCCACAAGTCGTTCGAAAAAACAGGAGTCAAATAAACATGGATTTTATGCCACTAGTCATTTGAAAACACAAGATTCAAACCAGGAACTTTCGAAAGCCTCAATGTTTATTATGACTAATCAAATCATACCTACAATTCCAAAAAAGAAACCTTCTGCAAATCACTTCATTGCCCAACTTGCTTAAAAATAGATTTAATTGTAAAGCTAACATGATAGCATAGCAAAAGTCATGAATTCCTATAGTTGGATATGTTAAACCAAAGATTATCTTCCCAAATATTCCATTCCTTTGGTATGTATTTGAACCTTCAGGGGAAATTGGTAGTTACTATTAATTATAAAAGGAATTAATATATGATTTAATCAATATTCTTTAACCATGGATGTTCACCCCCTCTTTACCATGGAAGTTCTTAACTTGTAAATAGTTTTTGCTACAATATCATGGGTCAATACCATGGTTTATCAATACCAAATACCAAATATGACGCATTTTGATATGAGTATTTTTTTAATTAATTTATTTGAGATCAATTAATTAAAAGAGTGTAACTATCTTGGAGATAAATCTTAAAAATTAATTTATGTATACTACTATGCATATTTTAGCATATTCCATGGAGATTAAATCATTACCATCCATCTAATAATTACTAATAATTAAATTAAAACTGTAGAGGGCATATTCTGAAATAGACATGTCTAAATAAAATAAGCATCTACATTATATTTTATGAATATGAATAACAGTTGATGGTGAAAGTGATTTATGAAAATAAAAATTGTACTAAATAGCTCACACAATTAATTTTAGATTCAACATTAAAATTTTCCAAATCCTAAACCCACCTTATATATATAAATATATATATATACATATTAATTTAACATTAAAAATATTGTTTTTCTCTTGAAAGGTAATTATGATGTTAACAAGGAATTGAATGTTTTTAAACGTTTAATGTTGAATTCTTCTTTTCCATGAGCTAGGGTTTCACCGCACTAATGTTCTATCGTGCAAGGGTTGGGAACTGTTACTTATGTTCTGTAGTACCCATTTTTCATCTTGCACATGTTTATTTTATTGTCATCATGTGTCCTCCGGACTAGTTGGTCCCATGTGAGGCCCTCCTGGGGGAGGGGGATCAGTCCCCTCCTTCAAATCAATTTTAACCAATGCCCATTACTTGAACGCAGGCTCCTAAAAAAGAAAAGGAAACTCGAAAGGAAAGAAACCTGAATGATCAGTGGTGGGAGCCCAATGGAAAACAAGTTTGAAAGGTCAGTACCTCCCTAAGGCTATGAAAAATCCTAGAGTAGTGATCATGAATCATCACCTAGAGAAATATAGGAATTTCATGTAAGATGACGCCATCATTTATGAATTCATGGGAATTTGTCCCTGAGAATCATACATACTCCATTCAATCAAACTAAAATGGCAACCGAAAGCCCCATTTGACCTCTACTTCTAAGCCAAGGGATTCTTCACAGTCATCTTTGAAGACCTGGAGGAGTGCAAGTGCATTCGGACAATGGGCCATATTTTATGAATATTGGTGTCCTTTTTATGTGCCATTGGGAACCCTACTACAACCCTCAAAAGGAATGGTTCATTGCAGCTCCCATCTAGGTGTGTATGTATTGTCTACCCAAGGAATTCTAGGAAATAGACATTCTGAAATCAATCGACAACCCAATTAGTGATTTTGTTCAAATCTCAGAGATCACTTGGCATCATAGCTTCTCCTCTTACGCTCGCATCTCTGTGTACATGAATATACCCCAACCCCTATCAGAATTTATCCAAACAGATTACCAGGATTAAATATAGTGTCAACCTTTAGACTAGAAGCACGTTCCCGTCAAATGTCGACTCTGTCACGAGTATGGTGACTTGTTTCAGGATTTCCCCTAGGCCACTTCTCACCCCCTAAATCCATCCCTCGATGGATTCCAGTAAGTACCTAGGCGACGTCCTCCTATAAAATCCCCTCCCTGCCACAAACCACCAGGCCCTGCTCAAATTTCTCCAGTACTTTCCACGTAGACCCCTAGTCATCTCCCCAACAACCAATTTTCCATACTAGCAGATCCGAGCATGAAAGAAAATATAACATCTTTGGTAGAAGAACCTCCACCTCAATCTATAATGGACGTTGAGGTCGGTCCAAAAAACCCTAAGAAAAATCACCCAAGTAAATGCAAGTCCCCAAATGCACAACCAATAGGAAAAGAAATACAAGAGGTCCCTCACCAACTCACCTCTGACGAGTGGGTAATACTGGCTCTAGGCATCAAGGGCGCATTCTTTGTGAATAGAACCTACACTTGGAATAATCTGTAGGGATTTAAGCATTAGATTGCTTCACACCTCGATCGCTTTCTCATTTTTGAAGACATTCTTCGGCAGGATCTCTTTTTTCAAGCCGTGATCCTTCACTACATGGGATTGGATCATTGGTCCATTTGTTTGTAGATCGATTTGCAAATGGGCACCAAAAATCATCCTTTTCGATTAGAGTCCTTTTGGTTGGATAGGCAAAATTTCTTGGCCAAACCGAAAGCATGGTGGAATGAAATTAGAATGAAGGATGAGAATTTAATGGAAACTTTCCAACTCAAACTGAAGGAACTAAATTAGAAAATCGAAGAATGGATTCTCCTAGATTTTTGCAATATCTATCAGGAAAAATAAAGGTTGTAAAAATACATGTGGTAAATCCAACTATTGTTCCTTGGGAGACAATATCTAACTGTTAGGAGATCAGTGCCCAATACATTCACTATCACTTATAACTATTTTTTTTTGTTTTCCCTTCATATGGTAACCCCAGAATTTTATATTAAAACCACTTAATCTTTATTGATAACAAAACTCTTCAAAGTGCCTATAAATGATAAATGTGCATGAATAGGAGAAGATTAAATGATATTGAAAAACCATTAATAATATGTTGTAAATTACAGAAACTATTATCTCTGGTTTAGAATAAAATGGTTGCAAGAAATGTCTTCAAAATAAAGGAGGGTATTATTAAGGAGATTGACTCTAACTCACAAATGAAAATTAGACACTAGCAAATTCATTACTTTACTGCAACAAAAGAAACATACATAAGATGGAAAATGAGGAACTCAACACATTCATTAATTGTTGGAAAATTATATGAAAAGCTGTATTAATTTCATAAAGACAAAGTAAAAAATTGGCAAAACTTCTCGGGCCCAAAGTCAGGAACCTCATTTATTCTCTAAAATAGTATTAAATACATTATTACAAAATGGACAGTTATGGAACTATCAACTTCCGAAATTGTTTTCTTCGATCATTACAATAAAAAGTAGAAAATAAAAACATCTACAGTAAAACAAAGTAAAGTAAATTTGAAAAACCATTCAAGCATGAGTTGGTAGTGGTCTTAGAACCTTGAATGGAATAATTTCCTGGGTTTGCATCATTTTCTTGCAGGGACATCCATTCTTTGCATTTTCTCCATAGGTCTACATTTGGGCTGGGACAATTAGCAAGCTTGAGATTCGCCATTCTGAAATCTGTGATCCTGGAATATGGGGGTATTTCTGAAAACAAATTTTTCATCATCCATAATCGCTGAAATTATTTATGTAGAACATTCACAATCATGGCTCCCTTCATAATATAATTCTTTTCATGATTGTTCCCAATTTTACTCTTTGCCTCAACTAGCCATTTTTCAAATGAATCCCAAGGGAGAAGATTTGGTTGCTAGTCCCAACAGGATGCAAAACCAACTCTGGTTCTTTTATCAAACAACACATTAAAACTTCTCCTTTGACTTCCTTCAGCTCTTTCTTTGTATTCTTCATATATGAATTCTTGATGATCATCTTGTTAAAATCCAACACACATCGATTCTTTTCTTCAATCCTAAAATTCTTCAACTCTTGAGTAGTTTTAGAATTAATGCAATCAATTAATATATTGGCATATGAGGCCCTGTTTTGCAACTTCTCTTTATTGGAAACAATGACATTTTCCAGATCCCTCACAATAATATTTTCTTCCCAACAATGATCAGTAAATCCCATATGTTCTTGACAACATCAATAATTTCATTCCAAATAATCCCCCTGGCTTGAATAAGAGATAAATTTCCCTTCACTTTCTCCTTTAGCTCTTTGATCTCGTGAGAGGCATTCTCACCCTCCTTGCTATATTTCTTTGCATTTTCCTTGGTCATATGCAACTCACTCTCTATAATTAGTGGAAGACCCGACAATGGCAGCTTTATTCATCATTTTGAACAATTTTATGAGAATAGTTAGATGAGTTACCTGGTTGCATCAAAGTGGCTGCTGATTTGGCATTGGTACAAGAATTGTGAGGCTTTAACGGCTCAGGAGGCAGACGTGGATGAAAATAAGGATAAACCCCCTTTTATTGCGAAGGAAAATGAATGGTCAGGAGAAAAAAATACGAAAATGAATTAAATGATGAAGTGATTGACATACATTTGGGGCTGATGTGGAGGATGACGTGTAAGGTGAAATGGGTCACTTACTATCATTGTGGGGTCTGCTGGCTATCATCAGGCTATCATCACTGTGGGGGATTCCAAATTATGGGCTTGATCACAAGGCAGTGCCCCCACAGATGATCTGGGCCACACATTCTGGTCAGCCAGAGAGGGTCAAATATTCTAATGAAGACACCCTGCCAGTTAACCTCCAAGTACTTTGTGACTTAGCTCACCCTTCATCGGAGTCAGAAGTTTCAAATAGTGCCATCCAATAAACAAGTCACTTGTCCTTTAACCCAACGCTCCAAAGGTGTACCTACTATCTAACACATAACTTCAAATACCGCTTAGTGTCACTTTTTGAAAATTTCATTTTGTGCACACACACACACACACACATATATATATAATTTTCAAATTACATAATCTCCTATGTACAACCTACAAGAAATTTAAAACTAGCCAGAACATATGGCTCCACCTGGGGATAATGTTCCTCAGAAAAGGAACACTTGGAATGCAGATCAGTGGCTTCACCTCCGGCATGGAGTCAAAAAGTCACTTACACATTGCAATGACTTACTCACCGACCTATGTACAATGATCAAAATCATATATATTGTTATCACTCATAAAATTTTGAAACATTTTAGATAAGGTCATATAGGTCACTCACTAAATGGATAAGGTCTCCTAAGCCATTTCAAGGTGGTATAGGAAACATTTTGCATTTTTAATCGTATCCTAAGTTTTGAGATCACCTTCATTTATGCCATTTCATGTCAAATCAGTCCCATACCATGTAAGTTGTCATTCCCCATGCATTCAGACTCAAAAATATGAATCTGCAAATTTTTCAACTTTTCGTAGCATTTTACATAGGAAAACAACATAAAACACTATGACAACACATGATAATTTTGTAGCAAATATGAGGATTTCTTTGTTTTTTAACTTTTGAGTAGACAACTTCAAGGGTAGTTTCTGGGAAAATAGGAAAGTATTTTAAGAAATTGAGAGAGGTTATATTCAAGAACTTATCAGATAAAAATAATGTCTTTCACTTTTCTCAAAGGTGGTACAAATTGGGAGATACAGCGATGTCTTTCGGCCCTATTTTCAGAAAACAAAATTTTCTTGTTTTATACATGTCATTCTTTTGATCATCAGGAATATGAGAATCATTTCAAACAACAAGAGGACATACTGGAAGATAATTTCTATAATCCTCAGGTAAAGGAAGAAGTTTATTCTTCATGTCATTCGTTGCATCAGCTTACATCATATGAAGAAAATTTTGAAAAGAAAAGTTTGTACAATCAGATGGGTATGCTTGTTGAATCATATAAAGAGTTACCTTTAGAAATTTCTATGGTACATGCTAAGGCAGTTCCTTTTGAAAGAGTTACTCCAAGTTGACCATTGCAGTAGCCCAAGAGGACTCAATTTGGTGATAACATTTTGGCATTGTTTCCAGGGATGAAAGTGTAAATTTTCTTTGGGCAGAAGGACAAGGTTTATATTTGAATTCTGATGGTGAATAGAAGCCAAACACATGAAGTCTATACCATTCACCTTGTGACTCCATTTTTCAAGATCCTGAGCTTCAAAGTTCAAAGAAAACTCACTAGGAAGAATCCAGATTTCAGAACATTCATGGTGATCCAAGATGACAGGGTTTGTGGCAAACTCTTTTATATATTGAAAGGATACGAAGTGTAGGGGATGAGCTAGCAGAATTTCACATAGACGAAAATTTATCCACAATAGTATTTCATTGTTTGAAATATACTCGATTCACGCCTGAAAATAAAATTTGTTTTCTTGGTTTAAGTGCTGAAATATTAGAGAATTAAATTGAACTATTGGATGTTAAAATTGGATCATATGATTTCCAAGATCCTAAATAGTTCTTGGAAGGTCTTCCTCCTAAAAAAAAGAAGGAAATTGTTCTACCATTTGTCTTGCAGATAGAGGAAGAATATGGTTATGAGCTTGATATTGTAGAGTTGGAATCAAGGTTCAGCCTTGGGGAAGAAAATGAAAAGGATATACAGGATTAATTTGTCATTGAGAGCTTAAAAGGGATATCAATAAATTGTGTCTTCTATGATCCCATAGCTAATTACATGGAAGAGTTCTACAATCCAACTTTTCAATTATGTTTTCACTATGAAAAACAGATCCATCTTCTCTTACCTTCATCATTTCAGAATACAGTTGGCTTTTGGTTCAAGTGCAGTTAAGGGGTTCAAGTATCAAATCAGCTCATTGACTAACTTTATTGGAGGTTTCATGTTGCTTGAATCAAATATGAATATTGCAGTTGTTAGGGTAGATAGGAGCATGTGTGAATAAGCTCAAGTAGACTGAGAATATTTTCAGTATGTATAGATTTGGTTTTTCAGCGGTAATCATCAAGCTTGAGCCCAAGGAGAAGGCCATAAGAGCTTAGCGAAGTCTTCATCAATTTCAGAAAATGTTCAATTTTTTAAAAGATGGATGGCAATGAAACTACAGGTTCTTTGGTGTACCACAGGGGCACGCCATCCCAAGTGGAGCCACTGTTATCACTCATAAAATTTTGAAACATTACTTGACATGGTCATATAGGTCACTCACTAAATGGATAAGGTCTCCTAAGCCATTTCAAGATGGTATAAGAAATTTTTTGCATTTTTAAGCCTATCCTAAGTTTTGAGATCACCTTCATTATTTCCATTTCATGTCAAATCAATCCCATACCATGTCAGTTGGCATTCCCCATGCATTCAGACTCAAAAGGATGAATTTGCCAATTTTTCAACTTTTCGTAGTGTTTTACACAGTAAAACAGCAGAAAATGCTACGAAAACACCTGATAATTTCGTAGCGAATATGAGGATTTCTCTGTTTTTTTACTTTTGAGCAGTCAATTTCAAGGGCGATTTCTGGGCAAACAGAGAAGTATTTTAAGAAAATGAGAGAGGTTATTTTTAAGAACATATCAAATAACAATAACCTCTTTCACATTTCTCAAAGGTGATACAAATTGGGAGATACATGGATGTCTTTCGACCCTATTTTCAGAAAACATAATTTCCCTGTTTTATACATGTTTTGCAAATGCAGATTCTGGACAGGTGGAGATGGTATTTAAAAAACCAAAAGAGGTTTTTCTTCAAAAAATTTTGATATACAAAAAAATCCTCTAATTTTGAAAAATATTTTAAGAATTCAGAAATATGAGTTCAGTTATAAACTGAAAATTCTGCCTTTTCTAGGAGTTTTCGTAGCGTGCTTTAGGCTTGAAGCCAAAAAACCGCTACGAAAATTCCTGTAGGTGATTTTTTGGTTTGAAATCCAGTTTTGGTATGTTTTATGGGGGGATATTTATGGTTGCAAGGTGTCATGACATAATGAAGGTGTTGGAATAGAAAATAAGTCAAGAATATTGATGGAAAAGCCATTTTTCCCATGCTACTAAAACTCGCTACGAAATTTTCTATACATGACTGTTTTAGCAGTCAACTTAAAGTTTGATTTCAGACCAAGTGAAAATTTATTTTGGAAATATGAAAGAGGTTTTTCTTCATAACATGTCCATCTACAAAAACCTCTCTCAGTTTCTGCAAATTTATCAAGGTTTGGAAATTATACACTCATCTTTGAAGCCTTATTTTCTAGAATTTTCACTAACCAGATTTGTGAAAAAAATGTAAAAATTTGACTTGGAGGAGGTCCAGCTTAGCATCCACATGGAATAATGACACATCAGAACTCTATTGAGGTATAAAAGGTATCTTTTTAACACCTATTTATCTCACATTAATTATCAATCCAGGAACGACTTTTTATTTCAAGAGTGTACTCTGTTTGAGGCTGCAATTCAATCTAAGATTAATGCCTTGTAATATGTAGTACAGTCTTCTAGATACAAGAGTAAATGGATGCTTGGAAAATAAATCTAACTACAATAACATAAACTCAAATGCTATGGAACCCAATCATTCACTCAGAAAACATCAATCAAGGATACGGTAGCGATAACTCATTCCTCTAGAAATTGATGTAATTGAAATAAAACTGGAACAAGACAATCAATCTAGGAACGTGGAAGCAATAACCAGTATTCTCTATAGTTGACAGTCCTTCTTTAAAACAATTAAAAGGAAATAGAAATTGAACTAAAGTTGCTTATGAAAGTGAACTAGGAAAACTCTCAAAACCAAACTCTTTGCAATTAATCAACTGAAATGAACAACAACTCTAGAATTGAACATAAATGTAAATGAACAACAAACTGTAATCAAAGGAATTAAACAACAAATTCTATTTAATAAATCCGAACAACAAACTCTTAACTAATGGAATCGAATGGCAAATTCTATTGAACAACAATCTACAAATGAACAACAGTCAAACAGAACAACAATAAATTGGAACAACAAATGGAATGAAACAATAATGGAAATAGAACATCGAAGCTCTATTAAGGTATAACAAGATAAATTATACAGAATTAAGATTCTTGTTAAATCATACAGGAACAATAATGCGATTCGTTAATATAACACACTGATATCAAATAAGCAATGAAACAACAAACCAATTAACTTGCAAATGTAATGAAAACAAATAAAAACTATCACAGGACGATAATTGAAAGGTAATGATACAAACAATGGATCGATCCACCAGGGCCGGGCCCGTAACCACTAGTGAAACTCCGCTGGGCTTTACCCCAGAGTTAAGAAATTAAATGGCAACAAGATCTTGTATTAATTAAGCATAATAATGTTTACAGCAGTCGGTCTCTGATCACAAGAGTCAATAAATGACAAAGTTACAAAAGGAATGTTTAATCCATAGTTCCCCCCCAACGGCAATACATGCTTCTCCTTTTATAATCAGAAAGAGGAGAATGTAAATAGAAAATGTGATCCCTCATAAGAATATTGGATTTTCCCCAACAAATTAATCAGAAAGAAAATGTATTCCCATCAATCTTTCAACAGGAACAAGTCGAATTTGGATTTGTAGCTGAGATAATTTGGAAGATGGCCGCAGCAGTAAATCTGAGAAAATCGTGCTCAAATAACCTTTCATTTCTCTTAATACAGGCCGAATTTGGGCAAAATGTTTTAATTAAAGTTAACTTGGTCCATTCTGGATAAAAACCATGTTCCGGATTTTCCATATTCTTCTCCATTTTCCCAGAAGATCAACCGAAAAACTGTCACTTTTTATTCCAGTGAATTTCTGAGTTGGAATATTTAATGATGTGCTGGAGATCAAATCTGCAATCTAGAAAATATCCTGGAAGCTAAAATGGTGAGTGTTGTTACAAAATATATTAATAAACCATCATTGATAAAATTATGCATAATAATCGTCAATTTATTAAAAATAAAGGAGAAGAAAGAGTATTTATCCATAAGAGCATAAATAATTATAAAATGGATTTATATGATAAATTATGGTAAATTACATGATAAAGAAGAGTAGAAATGGATGAAATAGGTGTTAAAAAGTGGTCATATTAACGGCTCAACATACCCAAAAACTGAATATATTGCATGCCCTCATGCAACCTAGAACTGAATATATTGCATGTCTTCATGCAACCCAAAGAAAAAAACCCATGTGTTAACCAAGAAAAAAATTGTTCATCCCAACTCATGTAATGGATGGAACAAATGAATTTTTTCTCAAATAATGAATATTCAATTTTAACAATCTTGATGAAGGCGTAACAATTTTTACAGTTGACATTCAACTATATGTATATGAAGTTGCAGAAAAATGTGACATAAGTAACAACAAAATTCATTAACCATTTTCTCAAAAATCAGATTGTTTTAATGCACGGATCATGAGATATAAACAAAATGGTTGTAGGTGATAGTGCATAATTTTCGAAATTTTATGAACTAATTTAGCGTGAAATTATCTGGGTTTGTGTATTTTAATGATACCTCTTTGTTATCCAGAAATCACAAGAATTCAGTTCATAGTTTTAAAGATATATGAAAATCAATTTCTGCACTGTATAAAAATGAAATTGTATGCCTTAAACGAGAAATAAAGTAGAAAACATCCATCATGTGTAGAAATTCCTCCCCCAAACTGAAGAATTAGCATGTCCTCATGCAATGCTAGAATACAAAGAGAGGTGGTTGCTACAATCCGTTGAAATCTATGCTTGGTGTAAAAAAATATGGAAGAAAGGAGGTGTTGAGCATGAATAAGAATATCAATGGAGGATAAAGAATATTACTGACATGGTCACAAGAAAGAAATGAAGGAAAAAATCACTTCCCCAAACTGAAAGATGAAATGTCTCTGAAAAATGAGAAGTGGTAAAGATGTGGAATGAATGATGATAAATAATGCTCAATGGATTTTCATGAAAGTCTTCTAAATTCGTAATAAATCAGAAAATTATGCTATTTTACTTCAAGTTTTACCTTCGACAAAAATTGTGGAATGACCTATAGGATCTGATGTAGGCTGAGCAGATACTGAAAGTGATGCAAAAGGTGGAAGCCATGCAAGCACACCATGTTTGAATAATTGTGCGTGTTCGCGAGTTGCACGAGCCTTTGTTGTTAGTTGCAATGGTGTGGTCGTGCTGCGAATAGAATTTGCCCCCATACTTTTTGTTCTTCTGTGAAAAAATCACGATTCTGCATGAAATTTTCTTGAATCCATAGTGTTAATTTTGAAGAGCAACAGATAAGATGTATGCCAAAAGTTCAATTAGAAAAACTTTTGTAGAAATGCAGTATGAATATTGGGATTCGACCAACATGCAGGCATATTTAAAAGGCATCCGTGCCCCCCCATGAAAGATGAAAAGTTGCCCTCGACTGGTAAATATAAGAGAAACATACTACACAGCAATTGTACAGCATGGAAAGACATACATACTTATGATATTATCAACAAATTATCGCATTACTGAAATCAATGCATATTTTGAAATCATGAGTAGATATGGAAATGTTTATGTAATGATTCAAAAATAAGGGAAAATGACAGTTGATGTGAAAAAATTACTTATGCGGTCATTATCCACATAAACCATTATGATAAATTTATAAATAAATTTCATGCATGAGAGGTTCCGAACAAAGGGTTTAGGAGCATACTCTCATTTGATATTAGATAAAAATATAAGAAAAGGGTTTATCATTACTATTGATTTGTGAAAAATATGACTCCAATACCATCAGCAGAGCTCTGTTGCCCACAGGTGTCTATAACCTTGACAAAGTTGCTTTCTCACCCTTGGAACCATTATCCTTTATTTATGCCTAGGGAAGTGCTGTGTGATGTCATGATGGAGGCCACTGTGCTAGCTAGGGAACTAGATGAATCACAATGCCATTCACTAGGAAGGAGTGAAAGGTGGGTAGGTCGGCTCGTGATGAGACCTCCTGTTCCAAGGAATTTTTATTTTTCTGAGTTGTCCATTGGATCATATCCCTGGTGTGGTCACCATTATGGGAATGCCACTTCACTTCTCCCTTATGATCATGGTAGGCTGGTTCTTGATGAGACCCCCTATCCTCCATCTGCAATATCATAGAATTGTTAGTAATCATATAAAGAATTTTTCTTATTTTTTTTTCATGTAGCACTTCCCTATTTATGTATAGAGGATGGATCAACACTCCTTAAGAGTAGGGATGGTGGAAGAATTTTGAACATCTCAATAGAGAAAGTATGCCCTTATTCTTATTCAATAAATAAAAATCAAAGATAGTTATGAATATTTACGGAAGAACCAACATGATAAAGATAGTCGATCATATTAATTTTAGTGAAAATAAAGACAACAAAGTGATATAGATGGTTGTGTCTTTTCCTTTTTCTTATCACTACAAAACAATTTCTTAAAAATGACAATTTCTCTTGATTTGATGATTCCAGTAACCTCTAATTTGTGTATCCTTGCATAAATTGTATGTCTGTCTTTCAAAGATTCATGAAGAATTCAGACAATTCCTAGAAATTTTGTTTAAAAACAAGAAAAATGCACTCAAAAAGTGTTGTTTATTTGGAAAGGAACAACAAAATTAATCTGCGAAAATGATGTTCCTTTCGAAAGGAACAGCAAAAACAATCGGCAAAAATGTTGTTCCTTTCAAAAGGAACAACAAAAACAATCAGTGGAAATGTTGTTCCTTTGGAAACAAACAACAAGAATAGTTGGCAAAAACATGTTGTTCCTTTCAAAAGGAACAAAAAACAAGTGGAAAAAATTTTGTTCCTTTGGAAAGGAACAACAAAAAAGTGCGGCAAAAGTGTTGTTCCTTTTGAAAGAAATAAAAAAACTGCTCATTCGAAAAGGAACAGAAAAAATGTTGTTCCTTTTGAAAAGAACAACAAAAACAATTAATGGAAATGTTGTTCCTTTTGAAAGGAACAACAAAAACAATTAACGGAAATGTTGTTCCTTTTGAAAGGAACAACAAAAATAAACACACAAATGCACTGATTCTTAAGAGGAACGACTGCTGTTCCTTAAGAGGAACAACAACTGTTCCCTAAGAGGAACAACATGAAGACACACAAAAATGTGATGTTCCCTATAGGGAACAGCAAAGAAAATGCACACAGAAATTGTTTTAGGGAAAAGAAAAAGAAAAAATAGAGGAAAGAAAAAAACTAATTTACAATCTATTATCTAAGCAAATCCAATCAAACAGAAAGGAAAATTTATGTACAGGTTTCAAGAAAAATTAATTTTTTTACAGAACTGGTGCTGCCCAAGAATTGCCTTCTGTAACTAAAACTTGCATGGTGGGGTCCTTATTGTTCAATCGCCAATTGAGAGGAAACTACAATTTGAAGGGATCAACACCTGAAACACAAAAACATAAAAGAAATCAGAAAATAAACAACACTTTATTAAGTTACAATAGCTATGATGTTATTTCCTAAGGGAATATCAATCTGTTAATGGAAAAAAAATGATCTTTTTGAAAAATGTTTTGGCAGCAGTGGCATGAATCTTCAAATGGAAACCAATTCTTCATTTATTCTTGTTATGAATATGTTAGGTAATGAACTGGATGAAATTCCCTTGTTTCATTAAAATTTATTTCAAGAATCGCTCGTCCATAAATTGACCTTCTTTGTTCTGCTAAGACCTGCAAAAAAAGAGTGTCTACCTGCAATAAAATTTTAAATCATGGAGAAAGAGAGGTGCATGGCTCCCCTAATCCAATAATTATGCAAAAAAACTAACAAGTAGTTACTCTGTAGAACGAATCCACGGACAAAGTAAAATTAATTTATTACCTACGGGAGAGCAGTGGTCAATCATGCTAACCAACAGTGTTTCAATTATAAATTCTTTGTTTTTCATCCGATTTGAGTGATTCCAAAGCCAAATGAAAATGAATTCAAACATATGTCTCCAATAGAAACAATTTTTAAAAATTCCATGTAATGGTATGTTAAATTTTCTTAGAACAACTTGCATAATAGAGTCATTTTCGATTTTCCAGCTCAGACGAACAGTTGATATTTCAAGCATAAATTTTTCATTTGATGGCAGATTGAACCGATTCAAATTGGAGATTAAAAAATATTCATTTATGGATCTCCAATAGAAATAGGTTTTGAAGACAAGAAGAATTTATGAGTCAAATATGCTAGTGAACAACTGAGAAAACGGAGTTTCAAGAGTGTTGATTTATGATAAGCAGTCGGTATTTTGGTCATAAATTCCTCATACGATATCAAAATCAAGTGATTAAATTTTTTTTGTAAACTAGATTCATAGAGGAATCTACCATAGAAACAGTTTTTAAAAATATAGTCATTTAAACTTCCAAAAACTGACTGTCCCAACTCTATTCCTAAGATGCCTACTAGAATCCCTGTCAATGTTTTGGTTCCAAATTTTTCGTTTCAAATCCAAATGGAGTGATTAAAATTGGGTTGGAAAGTATACATCAAGGGCTACTTATGATAGCAACAATTTTTAAAAATATTCACTTTTGGTTCCCTAAAACAGGACTGTCCCAACTCTATTTTCAAAAATTTGATCAAGCCCGCAAGCCAAAAGATGATATTCAAGCAATTTTTCCATATTGGTGATGAAAATGAATATGAGTGTTTGTAGAATTTATATTTTCAATAAAATTCATATACATACATAAATAAATTAAAATATTTATCACCGATGTTGATTTCCACAACATGTTGCAACAAAAACAACTATTTTTACAAAAATAACAAAAAAAAATGTGTTTATTTTATTTTTTCACTAGCCTACTCTGATTTGGAAAATGAATATGATTACGTATAAGAGTATTTCGAGTGTAACCATTTTCGAAATAAGGCTTCAATTATGTACATACCCAAATTTGAGAAATTCATGTTAATAAAAATTAGGGTATGAGAAGCCAACTTCCCTTGGAATGATGGTGCCAAAAATTGTTGAAGCATGGAGTAATGCTGCAAAAAAATGGAGTGAAACTAATATTCAATGTATCCCTTACTTTCTTTATTTTCCATAGTCATCGTATCATTAAGTTTTCAAGATTTTAAAATGGTTTGTCGGTGCAAACTAGAAGAAACCTCATTTTCTTTCATAACATCTACAATTTTTGGATTTGATACATTCTGAATCTCAGTGTAAGTTTTCTCCAATGGTGCATGTGAGATAGAATGGGTGGGAAGGGTGGGTAAATTTTGCAGTTCAACACTATAAGCATGTTGTACTGGTTTATTATGGTCAGGGTGTGGAATGAGTTGAGCAGGATATTGTGTAGGGAATGGAGCTTCTTGATGATGTAGTTGATTGGGTTGAGTGGATGATTTTGATAGGTAAGAAAGGTGTTGTGGAAGAGCTGGTGGAGAATATGGAGGATGTGTTTTTGCTACAAGATGAGGGAGAGTAGTCATGCAATCATAAGATGAACCATGCCAAACTTTTAGACAAGATTGGTAGTGGTTATATTGAGATTGGCATGGCTGCCCTAACATATGAGTATTCCATAACGAATTATGCAAGTAAGAGAATGGAGAGGAAGTGTTTTGAACCATACCTGTAGGCCATGATTTCCATGGTTTTGACCTTGTTGCAGCTTCCCCATCTCTTTTATATGCTACTTCCATCCTAGATAAAGAAGAGTGAGTATCTATGGGATTCTCCTTTTGGTAATGAGGGCAAAACACTTCATCAAATTCTTGATTTTTCTGAACCTGCAAAACATCCAATTGTGAATTTAGAGAGCTAATAAAATCATATTTAAAATTTTCTAATAAAAAATTGATTTCAGCTCTTATGTCTCTTGTTCTTGTAGTAAATTTGGAAAAGAAAGAAGAAACTTCTCTAGAATTCTTACCAGCCTTGGAAATTCCTCTTGAATACCTTATGCATAACTCACAAACATCATCATATGATAACTGAAAAACATCACCTTTTCCTATCAGATTTAAGAGTTCTTAAAATTCATATTTGATTCCTTAAGAAGGAGTGTTTTCAAGATCTCTTTTTCCAAAGGTTTATGATTTGATTTTTGAAGGTTATATTGAAATAGCTCTACATAGTCCTCCAAGCATTCATCTTCCCCTTGTATCATACCAAAAATATCTTCATTGGATTTTTAGTAGTCTTGTTACTTCTTCAAGAATATGTTCTTCATGTCCTCCCATGTTTGGATGCAGTTCCCTCCTAGGCTCATGAACCATCAGAGAGCTGCTCCTTTTAGAGTAATAGGAAACACTTTCAACCTTTGATCATTAGTACAATAATCATGTCCTCTAAAAAGTATTTCAAACTCAAATAAGAATGTATCTGGATCTTCATTTTTCAAACCATGAAAATTTGGTAGAGACGGTGGAGGAATTATGTGCATTTGTGTCAGTGATCCTAGATCCTTGATAGGAAATTCAAAAGTTGAAATGTGAGCCATTTCTTACCATAATGGAAGATGTTCTTCATATGTTTCTTTGAGGATCCTTTTTAAAATGTTCCTGTCAATTGGTTAGTGAAATGGGTGGTGCTTACATCACCACTCAAGTGGAATTACAAGATTTTTTTCAAAAATTCTACCTTTAAAATTCAAAAAAACGCAAGCATTCATTCCTAACTTAAGCTTTCACTCAATTCTGCTGTGAAGCGGGCCAGTGAACAAGTGTGTTCCTTGCTAGGTGCGCAGGTTCTTACCTTCCGTCTTTAATACCCAATTCTTCCCAAGCAGAAAAAATTAAATATGCATCACTCTTTCTAAATGGCATACACTCTTCATGGCAATGACGCCAAAATGTTGAAGTATAAAAGGTATCTTTTTAACACCTATTTATCCTACATTAATTGTCAATCCAGGAACAAATTTTTATTTCAAGAGTGTACTCTATCTGAGGCTGCAATATAATCTAAGAGTAATGCCTTGTAATATGTAGTACAGTGTTCTAAATACAAGAGTAAATGGATGCTTGGAAAAGAAATCTAAATACAATAACATAAACTCAAATGCTCTGGAACCCAATCATTCACTCAGCAAACATCAATCAAGGATACAGTAGCGATAACTCATTCCTCTAGAAATTGATGCAATTGAAATCAAACTGGAACAAGACAATCAATCTAGGAACGTGGAAGCAATAACTAGTATTCTCTACAGTTGACAGTCCTGCTTTAAAGCAATTAAAAGGAAATAGAAATTTAACTAAAGCTGCTAATGAAAGTGAACTAGGAAAACTCTCAAAACCAAAATATTTGCAATTAATAAACTGAAATGAACAACAGCTCTAGAATTGAACATAAATGTAAATGCACAGCAAACTGTAATCAAAGGAATTGAACATCAAATCCTATTTAATAAATCCGAACAACAAAATCTTAACTAATGGAATCGAATGGAAAATTCTATTGAACAACAATATGCAAATGAACAACAATCAAATGGAACAACAATCAATTGGAACAACAAATGGAATGAAACAATAATGGAAATAGAACAGCGAAGCTCTATTAAGGTATAACAAGATAAATTATACAAAATTAAGATTCTTGTTAAATCATACAGGAACAACAACGCGATTCGTTAATATAACACACTGATATCAAATAAGCAATGAAACAGCAAACCAATTAACTTGCAAATGTAATGAAAAAAAATAAAAACTATCACACGACGATAATTGAAAGGTAATGATACAAACAACAGATCGATACACCAGGGCCGAGTCCATAACCACTAGTGAAACGCCACTGGGCTTTACCCCAGAGTTAATAAATTAAATGACAACAAGATCTTTTATTAATTAAGCATTATATTGTTTACAACAGTCGCTCTCTGATCACGAGAGTCAATAAATGACAGAGTTACAAAAGGAATGTTTAATCCATAGTTCCCCCAAACGACAATACATGCTTATCTTTTTATAATCAGAAAGAGGAGAATGTAAATAGTAAATGTGACCCCTCATAACAATATTGGATTGTCCCCAACAACTTGATCAGCAAGAAAATATATTTCCATCAATATTTCAACATGAACAAGTCGAATTTGGATTTGTAGCTGAGATAATTTGGAAGACAGCCGCAATAGTAAATATGAGAAAATCGTGCTCAAAGAACCTTCCATTTCTCTCGTAACAAGCCAAATTTGGGCAAACCGTTCTTCAATAAAGTTAATTCGTTTCGTTCTGGACAAAACCCATGTTTCGGATTTTCTAGATTCTTCTCCATTTTCCCAGAATATCAACAACAATACTGTCACTTCTTATTCCATCGAATTTCTAAGTTGGAATATTGAATGATGTGCTGGAGATCAAATCTGCAATCTAGCAAATATCTTGGAGGCTAAAATGGTGAGTGCTGTTACAAAATATATTAATAAACCATCATTGATAAAATTATGCATAATAATCATCAATTTATTAAAAATAAAGGAAAATAAATAATATTTATCCATAAGAGCATAAATAATTATAAAATGGATTTATATGATAAATTATTGTAAATTACATGATAAAGAAGAGTAGAAATGGATGAAATATGTGTTAAAAAGTGGTCATATTAGCGGCTCAACAGCTAGTTGTCCTGATTTGGGATCCAAGGGAAAATCTCTGTTTTTATTTGTTTTATGTTTTATGCTCTCGCTATTGTTTATTTTGTGTTTTAAGGTTCGTTTGTAGATAATTTCTGTACAGGGTTAAAACCTTCAATGCAGACATGCCTACAGATATAGGCCCATTTTTGGATGACAATCTGTATGTAAATTCACCATACAGATGATGTGTACAATAATCCTGAAATCGCAGTCTGGATTGATGAAACTAGATTTGGGGTCTTCGTATCTTGTTCACTCGATCATTCTGGTACAAGTCTAGCTATGTGAATATATGAGTTGTAGTCGAACATGGAAAGACATCGTTTTGTTACCGGCAAATGATGTGAGCTTTTAACAAACGCGAGAGAACCACCATTAATGTCAATGGCCCTCAAGGTACTACAGTACATTTCGTAAGGCCAAAATAGATGATTTAATGTCGAACGCCAAACAAAATATTTCTATCAAAGTTCTAGAAGTGAGGATCTTGTCGATGCTGTAACAAGCCTCATGGTACTGGAATCTGATGTTTCTAAGTGAACTTCTTGGATATTGATTTGTCGTTGACAGGAAGCCACCTTATTGTGAAATGAGAGTTACTGATTTCATAGACAAGGGTATGACTTGATATAGCAATTTTTAGGGATGACGGTCATGAGAATGAAGGTTTATGAGTATTGCAGAAGGATGAAGTATTCATTGGATGACTTCTCTTGAACATATTGGTGACACTATGATGAGTTGGCAACATTGACCCAAAACCAAAGTGAAGGTATGATGAACCATAGGTATGAATGAACCGTCAGGAAGATTACCCAACCCAAATAGTCACGTACATGGAGTGAAGGAAGTGTCATGTTCAAGAGCGACTTGCTACCATAAAGAATTCTTGCTCATTTTTTCCAAATTTTCCCGGGTCATTTGTCGACCATTACCTCTTTATTTTTTAACAAGCATGAGGAGGATAACATTTTCTTGATCTATAATTTAACCCTTTGGGCAAATAAAGTATCGCTATTTAATAATTTAATGAGTCTAGTGATGAATGAAACTTGATTCTTGCCATGATTAACAAGTCCATCGCTATTTTATGTTTTAATGAGCTTAACGACAGTGATAGCCCAGTCCTTTTTCATATTTAGAGAGTTCAAAAAAGAGGACGAAAGAAAACCCCATAAGTAATTTTTCGTAAATTTGTCACTCAAATCTGAAAAAGTGTAAAATAATATCTGAGAGAACCTCTTTGTTCATGTTTAACCAAGGTATTCCTTTTTTGTAAATAATCTATCTCAGTCCAGAAAAGGGTTAAACTTATACTGAGTAGATACCCATTCATTTACTTTTACGAGCTCGAAAAAACAAGTGCTCGACAATCTTTTCACATTAATGAAGTCTGAAAAGAGCTGAAAGAAGACTCTAGGGGTTCCTTTTTCGCTGTTATCGAAGCTCGAAAAAGAGATAAAATTGTGCTTCAAATAATTTTTTGTTTTTAACAAAGCTCAAAAAATAAGGAGAAAAAGTATGCTTTGTGGTGAAGTCATTCTTTGAAATAAATTTGCACGACTAATATGTTCATCAGTTATAAGACCTGTTTCATAGCAACATCAAATGATTAAAAATATCTATTTCATGATAAAAAATAATAAAACTATAGTCATAGCAATAAATTTAACTTGAAACTAATTAAATGACTATTAAAAGTAGTTTCACTATTCATTTTTACCATTCCATAGTTACTATTTTCATTTTGGAGCTCTGAACCTGTTTTTTCCCCCGAAATTCAGTCATTGGTTGCGATTATTTTTGTGGATGGATTTCATCGCCGTTTGATCTAGGTTAGTGCCATGAACCTCCTCTTTCCTTTAGTATTCATTTCATTTCCATTTCCTACAAATTTTTAGGGTTTTAAGGCCCCTAGGGTAAATTCTGCCCAAAAAGAGGGAAACACACCCCTGAATGTCAAAACCTGCGTTGCATAGCAGATACAATGAAGGGTAATTTCATATTCAAAGCACTGTCTCTTGTTAGGGAGTGCGTTGGGCGTAATCTAAGTTTTTTATTTTCTCATTATGCCCAAAATTTGCCTAGTTTTTTGCAATGAATGGAATATAATGGATATTATGGTTGTATTTCAGGTTTCCATCGGATTAAAATGATGATTACATGGAGGGAAAGAGAATATGAAGAACAAGATATGATTTCCTTAAATGATCTGAGTACATTAAGAGCCTCAAGATATTGTGGACTGCTTAAGTACTTCAAATTGTCTGGGATGAGGCAAAAAATAGAACTATTGGAGTTCTTAGTTCGAGCATGCGATCCAGCTATCGAGGCATTTCATATTAATAACCAAATGGTTCCTATAAAAATCGAGGATGTGTACTTTCTCATAGGTTTGTCGAGGAGAAGCTTGCCTATT
Source organism: Pinus albicaulis (assembly GCA_034641835.2). Classification (NCBI taxonomy): domain Eukaryota; kingdom Viridiplantae; phylum Streptophyta; class Pinopsida; order Pinales; family Pinaceae; genus Pinus; species Pinus albicaulis. The sequence continues at coordinate 195,109 of JAXQQM020086113.1, forward strand.
TCACTCTCAGGGTCTGTTGTTGGAGGGGAGACTATGAGAGATTATATCCTGTAGTATTGTTATCTAGGGGCAGAGCCAAGCAAAGGTAGAAATATAAACATCCAAAATGTTAGAGATTTTCATTTGAGAACCATCCTTTTCATGATCGCTAAACTTGTTGGCACCATTACACTACATGTAGCGAATAGATCGTATATGCAGTATGCGCTAGAGTGCTTAGAGCCAATAGTCTTCAACTGGTCTGAAGTTGTTCTTTCTTAGATAAAGGAAAAACTGAATAAGGAAAAGGGAGGGAGGAAGAAGAATTTCAGTTATGGTTCTATCCTTATATCCTTTGCCTTGGAACGGATTCCACCAATGCAGCCACAACATGTGACACTGGATATAGCTAGTCCTAGCGATCCTCAGATGTAGAGATGGGTAGAACTCATGAGTTAGCATGCAGGCCAATCTACTGTTGTGTTCTATATTTCATTCTTTGCCTGGTTCCAGCAAAAAATCGTCACCATCGATGAGTATGCATACACAGGTGTCGATTTCCGAGGGGATCCAGATTTAGCATTACCAGAAGGCACTCAGTGGGGTGAAATAAGTAAGAATGTTTTGACCATTTTTTTTTATTTTCCTAAGTTTTATACAATGTTTTTGTATTTTTATGTTTTCCCAAGACTAAACTAAATGTTTTATGTAATGCAGATGTTGGTCGTGTTCAACCAGTAGTGGAATCGGAGCACGAAGCAGATGTGCAAGCAAAGAGGGTTGTCGGGAGAGCAGTCCTTCAGGACCTTGATATGGTTGAGACTCTGACTGAGCTTCAACAACACATAGAGGGTTTGACCTTCGGGATTCCGGATTGCCAGATCGAAGAGCTTCCTATGTGACTGTAGTGACACACTATTGGGGTTCCTAACCACTGGATGCGGTTATTCCGTAGGATAGCTAGATCGATAGAATGTTACCACAAGCACCACTAGTTTACTTGTGACATTTTGCATACATTTTGAGGTCAAATTACCAATGTGTCTTGGGCACAAATTTTGTAAAAACCTATAACTATCTATCTATATGATTTCAGAGTTTTTCTTATGTTTGTTGTGCAATCCTATTCAATGTTGTGAATGTATTCTTTCCATATGTTGCAAGTGTCTGTCTAAAACTTGATTAGCTAATGAATCAGTTAATGTGTTCAGATTTATGGAAATGTGTTGATGTTGAATAAAATAAAAATTTATTTCCAAAATTCGAACTCTTACGAATAATCTATGCAGTGTTGGATTTCTAACAGTATAAACACTAGTAAGTTGTAATACCACAAGTTGTGAGTCTAACCTTATGATTATGCAGTTAATATCAAATGCAATGGCATCAAAGAGAATTTTGATAAACGCGCTATACTCAGCTATATTTTTTGTCGATCTGCCAATACAAATCCCTTGAAAACTCACTAACTCGTTGTTCGGAGTGAAAATGGCCCGCGCTGCAGAGGATAGATTTTGTGTACTACGATTAGCACCATCAACATATCCAAAAAATGGTTCCAAAGATTCAGACATCTGTGATGAAATGTAAAGTGGATTACTAACATCAAGAAGACTCTAAAAACAAATTAAGATAGTGAATGCAAATCAACAACATATATATACAATATAATACAAAAAATTACTACACTCATGATTAAGCATAGTAACGTTTCAAATACAACCCATTTCTAGGTTACGCCAACAGAATTCCATCATAATCAACTAACTCATAGGCACCCTTAGCAAGAACTCTTTGGAAAATATAGGGGCCATGCCATAATGGCTCAAATTTCCTTGTACCTATTACATCAACTTCTTGATCATAAATAAGGACCAAGTCACCCTCCGAGAAAATGCAAGGCTAGACATTTTTGTCGTATTGCACCTTTATACGTCTCTTATGTGCTTCGTTGGCCAATTAGGCTTCACGACACATTTCATCAAGATGGATGAGGTTAAGGAGACGTGCTTCTTCTTCTGAAGTGTTAGATAACAAGTATATTGTGATTTTTAACGATGGTATTTCACACTGGAAAGGTAAGATAAATTCTAAACCACACACCAATTGAAAAGGAGTAAATCCAGTTGTGTTTCTCACCGAGGTTCGATATGCGCATAAGGCGGAGTACATGATCAAATGCTAGTGTCTTTTACGAACTCCTATAATACGTTGAAGCATATCTTTAAGAATCTTTTTAATAGCCTCAACTTGTCCATTTGATTGTGGATAATAAGGAGTAGAATTATCATGTGATAATCCTAACTTGGAAGTTAATTTAGACATCATGTGGTTGCGAAAATGCTTCCCATGATCATTAACTATAGCCTGTGGGACCCCAAACCGTGCAATAACATGATTAAAGAAAAACAATACAACTGTCTGTCCCATGTTGTTGAATGTAGGCATCACTTCGACCTATTTGGTAAAATAGTCGACTGTGACAATAATATAACCATGCCCCCTAGACGAATGAGGGTTACAGGTCATGAAGTCAATACCACATTTCGAAAATGGTCCCACAGAGACAACGAGATGCATTGGCGTTGGCGGTTTGCGCATTTTACGATAAAAAATTTGGCATGTATGACAACTTCTGACCGCGAGGATGCAATCTCAAAAAATAGTAGGCTAAAAGTAACCGGTGCGGAGTATTTTTTGCGTGGTAGCATATCTATATAAATTTCCACCACAAGCCCCAACATGAAAATAATTTAACACTTTTTCGGCCTCCTCATGTGTGAGGCACCTCCTTTAAATGGTATCGACACCACAACGATAAAGTGTATTGCCCTTGATTAGATAATCTTTGGTTTGGTATCGAATACATCGTTGTTCAGAGCAAGAGGTATCAGGTCAAAAAGTTTGGGTTTGGTGATAAATGATGAAATATTCATACCAAGGATTAGATGGTCCGATAAATGATGAAATATTCATACCAAAGATTAGATGGTCCGATAAATGATGAAATATTCATACCAAGAATTGATGGTTCTGACGTAGTTGCAGTACTATCAGAGGGAAGGTCACATAGAAGCTCAGCCAAAACTAAAGAATTCTTTGACTTGGATTTGATGAATTCCAAATCAAATTCCTGCAAAATGAAAATCCTTTTTGAGTATTTTCCCCCTAGAAATTGACATGATAAGATATAAGTCATGGGGTTGCAATCCTAAACTATAGTGGTTTTTCGGAGCAGGATATAATGGTGAAATCTTTGGATAGCTTGAATGGCTGCCAAGGCAAGATTTTCTACTTATGATTATTTAACTTCCGTATCATTGAGATTACGACTAAAATAATATATTGGATGTTAAATTCCATCTTATACTTGGAATAATACCATAGAAATAGTCGTTTCGGTCGCGGCGATATATAGGAAATAATCATTTTGATAATTGGGAGAATACATTAATGATGCTCGGACAAGAGTGTCCTTGACAGTATCAAAAGAAGTGTGTGCAACTTGGTCCCAATGGAAGGGAACCCCCTTTTTCAATATTTGAGTAAATCCTTTAGCCATTTCGGCGTAATTTGGAATGAACCTCCTTAGGAAGTTAGCCTTTCCTTGAATTTTCTGTATCTGAAGTAAATTTGATGACACAGGTAGATCAAGAATTACTTGAAACTTCAATGGGTCTATTCGAATTCCTTCCTTTGAGACTATGAATCCAAGAAAACGACCATAATCAACACAAAACACACATTTGTGTGGATTGAGGTGTATTTTGTAGTGTCGGCAGCGTAAAAAAATGGCTCTCAAATGCATCGGGTGATCAGTCCGATTTCGTGAATGTGCTAGTAAATCATATAGATATGGTTAAACAATGTGCTTGATGTTATTGAAAGCATAATCCATTTCTCTCTGAAAAGTTGCCCCAACATTCTTTAAACCAAACGGAAGTTTCATATAAGCAAATGTACCCTAGGGAAAAATGAATGTTGTCTTATGTTGATCATCTGGGCGGATATTGACTTTATTATAGCCGGAAAATCGATCCATAAATGAAAAGATTTCGCATCTAGCATAATCGTCAATAATCTGGTTGATAAATGGAGTAGGATAGTTGTCTTTTGGACAAGCATTATTAACGTCCTGATAATCGACACACACTCTAATGGTTCCTTGTTTTTTCATGACAAGAACGATATTGGAAACCCACTCAATTAGTGGAACAGGGTAAATGAAACCAGCACGCAAAAGTTTTTCAACTTCTGCTTTGATGGCAGCGGCTTTCTTTGGATGAATAGGACGAAGTCGTTGATGCACCGGTTTGACATCAGGATGCATATTAATAGTATTGTCAACTATAATAGTATCTATGCCTGGCATTTCCTCATAAGACCAAGCAAATACATCAAAAAATTCATGAAATAAAGAGAAATATGATTCGAGTTCTGATGGAGAACAAGATGCACCAACATGAATATTTTCTACAATGCCAGGTTTGGTCGAAATATTGATAGAGATTTTTTCTTCAATATTTGAAATATTTTGCTCGAAATCGATTTCATTAATTGGTAAATAATTCGAAAAGAAATTTTTGATTGATGGGTGATACAATTAACTAAGATATTTTTCTTTGTAATTAAGAAGATGGGAACGATGATGATAATCTTCCCATGGTTCTCCTTCTGACATCATAGCTTCCAAAATATTTTCATTTGTCAAAAATATTGAGGAAAATGGATCAGATGGAGTACCAAATCTAAGGAATGATCAACCCAACACTCGGTGATGCCGATTTCAGATTTTCTGTCCAAGCCAGATAGATTGATTGCTATGCCAGCTCAATAGGGTTGGGTGGTAAAAATTCATCCAACGTAGAAATATCAAAATCACCAGTACTCTCCCTTACGCCAAATAGAGTGGAAGAGATTATGTAGTAGGCCTCTATACTTGCAATTTCTGTCAACGTCGCGGGCAGCGGTAATGCAAAGGTTCCCATGAGAGTGGAATCCTTTAAGAGTCCTACACCAATGTTCTGAATTTCTAGTTGGGGTATGTGAACAAATGGAATGCTTCCAATTACCTGCGAAGCAAAGGAAAAGAAGGATAGTTTATTAATGACTGTGATTGTACCTTTATGTCGAAAGGAAATCATTCTAAAGTATGTAGAAACAATTGTAGTCATTGCATATACCCATGGCCTTCCAGCTAAAATGTTATAGTCAAGGGGTCCGTCAATGACCTCGACATCAACATTCACTGTTTTTTCCCCTAGTTCAACATGCAGGTTATTAATAATACCACAAGATTTATATGTTCTTCCATAAAAGGCCTTCAACATCATTGATGATTGTGATAAGCGTGGCGAGCCAAGCGAATTCCAACAATTTAAATACATAATGCATGTAGATGCCCCCTCATCAATAAGAGTGCGATGAAAAAGGTGATTGAGAACATTTACTTGTATTGAGAATTCCAATTCTGCTGGTAGTTGCAGCACATAGCCCGTATGATTAAAGACGGCAATATTAGAATCAGTCGGATCAATTCCACCAATGGTCAAAAATAAAGCCTGTTTTTGGGAGGGAAAATTTTATAATACCTTAAGAGTAGACATAGCTGAAGGGGATTGAGCCAAATATTCAACTATATTATAATTTTGTGCAGCTCTTGCTCGAGGATTATATGTCAATTTGTGAATTACTCCCTTTAGTGGCTTGATTGTCAATTCAGGAATAGCAGTAGGCAGTACTGATTCCGTAGAAGGATTCGTAGTCGAGGTAGTAGGTTGATCAGTGGCTTGAATACCGTAATATTTATTACGCGTTGAGACAAAAATATCTGTTGAAGGTTTTGTGATGGATAAAATTAACACTTGGGAACTAGGAGCTGGATCCGTAGCAACCAAATTAGTGTCTGGATTTGGAAATGGGTCTATCAACACAGCTGATGCATGGGAAGTCTTGATGATTTTTTAGAATTTAGCGTGGTGAGGAAAATCCCTAACAAAGTGTTCCTCATTATAGATTATGCATGGATAACGAGGTTTTTGAGGTTTAGTCTGTTGATCAGATGATCTTTCATGTGGGTTAGAATTTTGTTTTTTCTTTGATTTCCCCTTTTTCTTACTTTTTGGTTGCGTATCACCTTTTCCTTTGTCAAATGACATGGCATTAATTTCGAAAGTAGGAACAAGATCATATGCAGTAGTGTGGTGTGTGCTTGTAATGCCTATCAAGCCGTCTCCGGAATGAGAGCCCTTTAATTGAGGGGGAACATTGAAATTTGATCTCGACATGCTAGGAATTTTTTCATAGAGCATGCCAGACTGAGTGTAAATCAAATCTAAATATTGGGCACGAGCAATAACTTGCTCTTCTATGACGACACCGCCCTTAGCCACATCCTTAGTTATAGATGGTAACAGGGACTTAATGAACCATTTAGCAAGGAGCTGATCTGGAACAAATGTCTTAACCATTATCCGATGACGACGCCACTCATGAATATGATCAGAGATGTGAGTAGCATTAGTTTGTTTGAAATTGGTCAAGAGTTCCATTCCAGTTTCATATTTGATAGGGAATTGGAAATGAGTCAAAAAGACAGTAGCTAGGGCAGTGAAATTGTCAAAAGAAGCTCTAGGTAACTCAATGTACCATTTTTCAGTCAGACTAGTGAGCATACGATGGAAAAGACGTAGTCGAATAGAATCATCATTCAGGGAGTTTGATGAACACCATAAATGATAAGTCATGACATGAGTCGACAAATCTTCTCCATGGTTTCCATTGAACTTAGGAATATCTGAGGGTAATTTATGAGGTATTATCTTCCACCAAGGAGCATAGTTGAATGGATCATTGGTTAACCGATTTAAATCTGGTAATTCTAAAGTTGCAACCAAAGGCAACTGTCTATTAAGGTCAGGTTGAGCATAGCCAAGGTAAGATGGAATTTCTTGAACAAGAAGCCTTTGAGCACCGACATAAGGAATCTACTACTGGTAACCTAGATAGGGGTTGTTTTGAAAGGAAAACGCTTGAGGATTATGTTGACCAAAACCTGGATATGATACTTGTTGAACTGAAGTTTGAGGCATTTGCACCTGAGGTTTCCAAGGGATCTATCCACCAATGTTATAACCCAAATTAGGATAACTTGGATTCGATTGATATGTATAACCAGGTTGCGGTTGTGACATCCCATAAAATGGTAGACCAACTTGTGAATAAATGATTCCGAATACAAGTTGTTGTAAATTAACCAAAGGATTTGGAGTTTTTGGACCCAACATTTGATGGTATTGAGTTGAAGGACTCTGTTGATAAGGTTGATGTACAACATTTTGATTCTGTAACAAGGGTAAATATGTATTAACAAGTGGTAATGATGTGGGTGTAATAGGTTGAACTGGTTGATACGAATGTACAAATGTTTGTGATTGGATAGGCAGAGTGGGCTGCCATTGAAAAACATTCATTTCAACATTAGGTTGACCAAAAAGTGATGGAGTACTGTCATATCGGGTGACCAAAGGTTTCCCCCTAGCATGAGGAGGATAATAAGATAAAAAATATTTTTCTTCGAATGCTGGGAGTCTAGTTGATATGATACTTGAAGGAATTGACCCAGAAGGACCGACTTGACATTTCCCTGATGATGTGTATAAAGAATCAAGCCATTTAGCACTAATGATAGGATTACCAGTTAAAATACCAGATGATTACATTGGTAAAGACCATGGTCTTGAAGATGTACTAGAGTAAATTTCGGATAATGATTTATAGCCTGATGGGACCATAGGGCCTCCATGGAAATATGACTCTAGTGAAGTTGTGAACATCGACGGAGTAGCGAGGGCAGAAGCTGACGTAATTGGAACAGCAGGACGAACTAAAGATGTTGGTTCAGGCATGGTTGTTTGACCAATTTCATACCCTTTAGAATCGATGAGAGTTTGAATGGGAGTAGGATTAATAAAAGAAGATGGAAACGATTGAGGAAAAGAATCGTATAGGTAAATGTCCTCCCTAAAATGGGTTGGATTTAAAGGTGTATCATCTTGTGGAATTTCTTCAATCGCAATTAAACTAGGTGAAAGTATTTCACCGTCAAGCCCAAAGTATATTTCAGGTGGTTAATTGTGTGATATAGGAGTTTCGATGGCTATGGAAAATTGTGGAATGACCAAGGTAGGAACAACTTATGGTTGTTCGACTTCTAGATTCAGATGTTCTGGAAAAGAAGAGATAGGATCTGGATCAATTCGTGGTTGAACAACATCGGGTCCAAGAGGTATGGTCTCACTGATTGGATGGATCATGACCACGGGTAGCTGTGAAGACTTCGTTTCGACAACAGTAGACGAACTAGGTTGTGTAGAAACAACTTGAGCTAACTCTGGTTTGTTGGAAAATGATGTTTCACCAGAGGTACGGATTGTACTTGATTCGGAAAATCATGATCACCTTCGCCTACCAGAAGCAACTTCTGGTGGTAAAGGTGGTTTTAAAGCTAATGCGAACGAAAAGGAAAAGGACTTTATTCTTCCACAATTATTGATTTATTTTAACCAAAAAACAAATAAACAAAATAAAAGGGTAATGCTAGGCAAAAGGGTTTCCCAAGAAACTGTGAACTGAAGAATACCTCCTGGCGAACCAAGAAGTATGGGCAGGCAATCTCCCCAAATGCTTTGTTCGGTGTATCACAATTTAAAAGGTGGCTGACTCGGTTCACTATGGATGGATAGAAACTATAAGTTGTCCCCCCAAATATACCCAAAGGTACGTGGAGGCCCAAGTCCATATTAGCGTTGTCTGATGCAAAACTGCACAGTGAGAGGACGCCTTTATACTTATCGTACTGTAACACTACCCGATATACCTGAAAGTATGTGGATGCGATACGATATACTTACGTACATGGAGTGAGGTATCACACTCGGAATGTATCGTAGACAAGTTAACAACAACTACTATGTTTTACAATGCTGGGACACGTCTCTAGCTTGGACCTTCTAAATGTTATCGTTATGGTTCCAATGCTTTGTTAGGTAAATTGATATTAATTTTATGTTGATCTTGCTTAACAATTTGCCTTTCAAAGGTTCACCACGATGATGTGTGGGAAACTCCTAAAATTAAAACTAAGAATGATAAAAAATCTTTCACTTTTAGTTTCTTCAATGAAAAACATAGCTACTAAGGGGAAAGAGCAAACAATTTGTGAGCAAACAAATCAATGAGCACAAACTAAATGCAGATTTCCTAATTGTTCCTTTTGCAAAACACACAAAATTCTACATGCAAATGCAAGTTTTTCTTTTCAGTTTCTTTAATGTTATGGATATAGAAAAGAAACTAAGTGCACTACATCAACAAATCAAATGCCTTTTACTTTCGAGAAATGAGGAATACAAACAACACTTTATCTTTTGAAGGAAAAATGAGGAATTTAACAACAATTTCTCCTATCAGGAAATGAATAATTTACGAAAATTTCCTATTTCAAAAGAAAATGAACTTAATGCCACCATAAAAATACTTTGAAATAAATCTGTCAATGATAAAGAAAAATGTTTTAAACGAACATTGAACAAATTTTCTTTCAAAGGAGGAAGAAATAGATAGATTTACTGGTCAATATGAGGTTCAAACTTTTCAAAACACAACAGAAAACAAACTGAATCAATTTGCAAAGACAAATTCAAGGAAATCTGGATGGTTTCAGGAGGAAACGTAGTCTCTAAGGGGAGACAGTGCTTTGCAACGCAGGCCTGAAAGGGAGACAGTGCTATGCGAAGCACTATGTCCTGTCCAAGAGTGCGTTGGGTGCAGTGTAAAAGGAAAAACACAGAGGTTTGACACACTTCTTTTGCAAATTAAGATTTCAAAAAGTTTAATCTCTATGAATAAAAAATAATGGGTGAATAAACTGAGAAAATCAGAGGCTAAAACACCTAGATCAAAGAGAAATTCTCCCCAGCGGAGTCGCCAATTTGTTGGATAGAATTGTGAATTACGGATAAAACACGCTTCCCTAGACAGGTGTTAGTCTAGAACAATAGATTAAATACTATACAAATACTTTTCCTAACTAAGAAAAAACACACAAAATGGATTATAGGCTTACTTGGGATCCAACCGCTTCTAAATGGCTCCTTCTATCATTTCCGTTGTAGTTTCAAATTCCAGCTGGCTATGCAAAATATTTCCTACAAGAATGAACACTAAACATCAGAAGATAGCAATAATACAGATGTCTATTCAAGTTAGTTTGATAAATTAGTAAAGCATAAACCATATACATCAACTAAGATCTTGCAATATGGAAAATCAAAGCCAATACAGATACATATAGGGAAAAATAAGCTATACTCTTTATTAATGATAGAAGGAGAGGTTAAAACCTAGTGACTGAGTTGAAGTGACCATCTCCAACAATGTTCCTCAACCTCATCACAGTATAAATCTCTCTAGCAGTTGTTACACAAATCTAACTCTCAATTGAAAATCCACCAGCATTTCTCTACTCAAATTCTTCCTTCTTAAGAACTCAGATCTATGCTCAATTTATAGAGGAGCTGAAGGTTGTTTTACAATCAATGACTTTCCAATAGTAGGCAAGACATGTTCCCAATCTTGTAGATGTCAAATGGACAGTTGGATTTAAAGCTTGACGCATGTGAACTCTTCTAGAAGGCATTGGCCAAATGCAGATTCCGAAACAATGAGAATTTCGCTCCCAATGTGACCAACACACCTGTGAATGTCAATAGTGCTTTGCAGAGTAGCCCTTGCATGGGGCTACCTGCATATGAAACACACTTAGCCCCTTTAGAGGCAATGTTGATGAGATCTCATATGCTATATAATAGCCTTCAATCCTTGGAAACCTTTGCTTGATGAAAGTCATATATGATTTGTCTTGTTCTTGTCTTAGGGCATGTAGGAACTTGAAATGATAGGGAATGATAGACCCTTAGTCATTGGTCCTGGAGATGATGTCCAATTAACCAGGTCTCTTACACCATTTTTTGGTCATCTAACCTATTATTATTAGATGGACCTAAGTACACCCTGTAAGACCAATTTTACCCAAAGTAAAATTGCCTTCACTATGAAAAATAACTTAGTAAACCACCTTCATTAAGTTTTTTATGGTCTAAATAGGAAACCCCATGAGGAAATATTAAATAAATCTACATTTGTTTGATTTTCCTCAAGGAATAATTAGTTAAACAACAGTTTAATTAATATTCTTGGTTATATTTAAATCAGAACAAGGAAATTAATTAGATAAATCGTTATTTATCTTATTATTTTCTAGGAATAATTATTTAAACCTGATTTAAATATTATTCCTTGTTAAATATAACTAAATCACTCATAAATAATTAAATAAATCATTATTTATTTTATTATTACTCAACCACAACCTTAAAATGATAAATAAATCATTTTTTATTTATTATTTACAAATAAAGGTATTTGACCCAAGTTAAATTCCTTTTCCCTCCAACAAATATAATAAAACATTCCATAAAAATTGGATCTTGATTTGGTTAATTATGCACCAATATCTAGACTAACTAAATATTTTGTTATAAATAGAAGGTTTTTCCATTCATTCACTACCTTTTGTTGCCTAAAGATCACTCTGGATCTATACTTTTGGTCTGACTTTGACCCACCATCATTGTCATATTTTACTACTATTTTCTTTGGAGCTCCCTTTGAGTTCCACTTTTTGTCTGGGTTTTTTACACCATCAAGAGAGAGGGATTTTAGATTTGAAGTGCCGAGGACTTACAAGAACCCATCCCATTGAGGAGAACTGGTAACATCCTTCTATTTTTTCCTCCCAGGTGCCCATAATACAAAATTCATTCAACATATTCTTGTCTTGTCTATTGGATGCATGGAGTAAATATCGTTTTATTTACTGCTTAATGTATTTTAATGCATAGATCTAGATTTTTGTAGCATTTATCTTGGTCACCTAATTGAAGATATAAAGATATTGGCAGCCATATTTTCTATTAGGGTTGTTTGTTATGCACAACTAAAGTGGTCTTTTATCATACACTTGCAATTAAGATTCATACTAACAACTAGCGACTCCACATGGGTTTACGATTACGACCGCTGTCGTTTTTCAGATCCCTCCATATCCAGCTGCTTCAAACCCTAGGATTTATCTTCATCATCTTGTTTTTTCTTTTCTTGATGTTGTTTTTAACCTAGAAAACCCTAAAACAGTAAAAATTCTAACTTTCGTGTGTTTTCGGACATATTGCACAGGTGACAGACATCAGTTGCAGCTGAGATGACACATTTTGTTGAAATTTTCCACTGAGAGTGACGGAAGTGCAGGTCACACTTTTTGGCCCTAAACCTATGACCTGGAGCTTTAGGACGCACTTTTCAGCCCAAAAACTGTGACCTTTGCAAAAAACAAGTCAGAAACTGCAACTTGGACTTTTTGCGGGAGTTTTTCTGAAAGTTTTCTGGGTTTTTCTGGGCCATTGTTCAGGGTTGTGTGGCCTCCATCTCCACCCGTTTTGGACCTGTACTTGTTTTTTTTTATTCAACTAAGTGGGAACCTAGCCCCCTAGGGCTTCAGTGCCCTCCACTTTTGGTGGAATATTTTTAGCTGCTTCAGGTTGTCCGAAATTTCAGAGTCTTCAGCCATTTTTCAGATCTGATACCTCACCTTCAGATCCACTTCAGATTGGCTTTTTATCCATCCAAAAAACCTCATTTAGTTTTGTTTGGGTTTTCCTCTAGGGTCACCTCTGCTTCCCTCCAGGATATAGCCTTTCGCCACCTCATTTACAACAATATTTCCTCTGATTTGTTGCTATTTTCTGCACCACTTTCCAACAGATTTGACCTTTAGATCCCTGTCCCTCCTGACCTTAGATATATTGGCTATTTGAGTGTGTTTTGATTAGTTTTTTACCCGCATACAGACTACTTGTTGAGAGGCCTGCCTCCTTGGGTTTAGATTATTGCATTATTAGCTGTTTATTTTCTGTTATTTCAGTTCCATATATTGTTATCTGCAGGTTTATTTACAGTTACACAACACACTTTTTATTTTTATCTACAAACGTCTGGGTTTAAAAATTAAAATTTACACACTTTTCACACACACCCTAAGGGAAAAAGAGCTTGGTTAACACTGCCAAGCAAAGACTCTAAAACATTGAAATTAATTGATACTGCACCTCTCTGCCCTTGTTTCGACATTGTAATCAGTTGATCTTGTCCCTCCCTGCCCTTGTTGGTCTCTTTTTCCTTTGTGACGTGTTTATGTCATCATAATTGCACCACCAAGGTGTTTATCCTAGAGACTTATTGGTCTTCATCCTTAGTTTCTGGTAGGAATACTTGCTCCTTCGCGTAGGATTCAAGTTAGTCCTCCACTGAGTCCGCACTCTAACTCTTCTTCTGGTTCATTAGGTTCACCTTCACGTTCCACCCCCGATTCTTCTCCTGTCACCTTCATAATGTCTGGTTCAGGACCTAACGCTGGTGGTAACCCCAAACCTAACGCTGGGAATACTACTAGTGGGACCGCAACTGACACTACCCCGGCTGCTCCCTTGCTCCCCTATATGGCAGACCTCAATCTTCCTGATTTTGACTAGTTGATAAATGAACCTCTACATCATAATGTTGGTTTGCCTGCAATGCCAACCAAGCTCCATTCCGACATCCCCAAGTTCGAAGGTCTTGGTGGCGAAGATCCTACAAATCATGTTCGATCTTTCCACATGTGGTGTTCATCTAACTCCATTACCGATGAATTCGTCCATCTTCGGTTGTTCCAACGTACAATTATTGGTGAAGCTTCTAATTAGTGGTATGTTGATTAGGCCCCATCCTCTCATACCACCTTTGCGACTCTTGCCCGGGATTTTATGTCTTACTTCCAGGTTACCCTCCATTATGACACTGGTACCGAACTTTTGACTTCTTTCCATCAATTGTCTGCGACCCACCTATCCGATCATGTCCAGGAATGGCAGGGAAGAAAGAGCCTATGTTGAGACCATACCTTCAAAGACCATGTCTACATAGGCCAGTTCCTTAGATCTCTCTTGCCCGCTATCGGCAAATATGTCGCATCACATTTCCCTCAAACCGAAGAAGCCGCTCTCCAAATTGCATTAAAATATGACCTGATATATGCTCAGTCGGGTTATGTTTATACTGTTCTACCTGATCTTCCTAGACCCGATGGTGCCAACGCACCGAGGGCATCTCATGTCGCCGATGGTATCGTTGGAGCTCTCTCTAATCCATATGCTCAGCCTCCCATAGGCTATGGTTTTCCTCAGGGGGGGGCCAACATCTCCTGTACTTTTCCCCCTCCCAGTAGCATGTATCCAGGATACGACATGCCTCCTCCTTTTTCCCAACCTCCTGTTTACCACACTGTTATCCAACCTCCTTATTATCCGTATCCACAACCTTTTGCTCCAGCTCCTACAGCGTTAGCACCTCCTCCTCCCTTTCCTTCTCAAACTCCGCAACAGTAGCCATTGCCCCCTCAGGGGCAGGTGTATGCATAGCAGGGTACAAATAATCCTCATCCCTCCAAAGAGAAGAGGAAAGGCACTTAAAATCAATCTTCTCCCGGTAATCCTGGACCTAATCCTCGAAATAATGCACCTAACACTGCTAACCAGTAATAGGGCACTCAGCCCAAGCAGGACTGGATTTTTCCCATGAACTAGCCTTGTTCTTGTTGTGGTGTTTATGGTCATTACACACACAATTGTCCTCTTTTACCACAGATGAAGCATATGTGGGAGTCTCGAGTAGCATTGCGAGGAAAAAAATCCTCCCCTTCCGTCCCTCCCAGTGCTGTGCATAATCAGGCAGCTATGTTTACTAATCCTTTCCCTCAGCAAGGATTTGTGGCTACCCAACCACCTGAAGGTCAGGTGGCCACTCAACCTCTTCCATCTGGTACCTCCAATTACCAGCTTCTCATGATGAAATCTGACTAACCTATAATTGTTTACCTCAACCTTTAGACTCGATCTCGACAGTACAACAAGCCTCCCACTACGTCTATCCCTGAGCCACCTTCTTCAGGTCCTACAGAGCCTCTTTCGACACCTAATGGTCCCTTGCATATCCCTCATTCGAAGGCAGAGGTTCATACCAAGATCCCTAAGGGAACACTACGTCGAAATGCTGCTTCTGGAAAAGTTGCCCATTTGTATAGTATAGTAGATGATTTGGCACAATCTCCTACTTCCATTTTAGTGATGGAAGTCCTCCAGTTGTGCCCTTCACAATGGAAATATCTACTATCTGCCATGGGTTCTGTAGATCCTGCCAATGATCGCTTGATCATCTTCGATGTTGACCAGTCAGAACATCCTCCTCTTCCTTCATCCGTTGCCTTCCAAATCAAAGTCAAGATCCAGAATGCCATCATTTCCCGGTGTATCATTGATGAGGGGTCATCCACCTATGTGATGTCCACTTCGGTTTGGAAGCAACTCAGATCACTTGAGTTGGCTCCTTCCACGATCACTCTTCGAGCATGGGATGGCCACGCCTCCCAGCCCATTGGCCTATTCCACAATTGTCCTATTACTCTTGCAGGCAAGACTGTTTGCGTTGATGTAGAAGTCATTGATTCCCCCTTAGATTAGAACATTATATTGGGTCATAGCTATACCTATGCGATGTATGTTGTCCCATCTGCGGTTCACCGCAAGATGTCCTTCCCTCATAATGGAAATATAGTCACCATTGAATAGTTGACATATTATGAATCGAAGTCTCAGACCTCCCCTGAGTCCATCATATCTTCGGTGGCCAATAAGCAAACCGTTGATCCTCTGACTAGTGTCTCACCCGGAGTTTACAAAGAATCCTCTTTGCTTGGTACATTCCCTGGTCTCTCTCCTCCTGTCTTTGATCCTAGCTCATCAAATGTTTGCATGATGCAATCGTCTCAGGCTACTCTCAAGCAGCCTACTTCTGCTAGTCAGCAGCCTCCTTGCCCTCTGCAGCCTACTCCTAGCCCTTCGATTCAGCCTTCTGGACCTCCTCCTCTTGGCCCTTCACCTACAGCTAGTAGTCATGAGCCTCTTTATCCTCCTGGAACAGTTCCTCCAGGCATTAAACATCTTGGAGCCGTCCCGTGTGGCCATTAACCCTTTGGTTAGATACCGTTCCTAGCTCCCCCTCCCAAAGTCTACACAGTACCTGTTATGGCTACCCTCTCTCTTCCTAACTTGACCCTGGGGATTCCTATCTGGTACCTTGATCCTTCAGCCGCTACCCCGCCTGGTCAACCAAAACCTTATCTTGCTTTAACCCTGGTTGAATCGGTCCCTATGACTTCTCCCAGTGCTACAGTGCCTCAGCCACCTCAATAGGAACCATATCCTGTTGCGACCACTTCGGTTAAAAAGGGAAAAGCTCGCAAGAGGGCATCAAAAGACAAGGTTTCCCTAACAAACCATGATCCTCCTCAGCCTTCAAAGTGTACACCTCCGTGTGCTTTGTGTGATGTTGTCGGTCACGCCACCCATAATTGTCCTGAATTTCCTCATCTCTGTTGGGAAAAATACTGAGAGGGGGGGGGGGGGGTGAATCAGTATTTAGGGAAAACTGAAACTTTTTACTTTTTCATGCTCTAAAACCCATACGCTACTTTTGAAGCCAAGCTCGCATATACAGCGGATATCCTTCATAAAACTCGCGTATAAACAGAGATCTAATTATGCCATTAGTTCTTCACTTATATCATTCCATCATTCATTCATTAGATGTTCTATAAGCAGTAAACATGTGCAGTAAGAACAGAATAAACCATCACACATAAGCATCACACATGAACACCAAGATTTTAGGTGGAAACCCAAGTCGGGAGAAAACCACCGCTGCAGTTGCTCGGCCTTCAATATTTTATTATAGAGAAAACATCTTACAACATATGTGCTGGCGCAGACTTGACCAGCACGCAGGCACCCACCTGCGCTCGTTTACCAGCCTCTCCTGGAAGGGAGCTCCAACCCCCTGACTCGTTTACCAGCCTCTCCTGGAAGGGAGCTACGACCCCCTGATCTCGTTTACCAACCTCACCTGGAAGGGAGCTACAACCCCCTGACTGAAGGCTACAACCCTCAGCACCTCTATGGACCACGTTTCATCAATTTTCACACTGGATCCAAAGCTTCCTTTAGGACACCACTTGTAGGCCACGTTTCATCATATTTTCAGACTGGACCCACTCCACATATTTAAGCTCCATCATACAACCAAACTGAACCAGACAACTCAGAACTGTAGAATACAGATAGCAGCAACACAGCAGAATAGATCAGACATTTCATACCCCTTGCTTCAGCAAACCCTAGTTTGCATACGCGCTTTCCTTTCACTGATACCGCATATATACGCGCCTTCTACCATACAAACCCGCGTATACTTCTGTACATATTACAGAGCTAATTTCACTGCGCATACGCGCTTTTTCTTCAGAGAAGCCGCGTATATACGCGCTTCCTCTGCGTCAAACTAGCGTATGGTTCTTCAGACATTTAGATCAATGCAATTCTTCAGAACAGATACATCACACAAATTTTACCCTTTACTTCAGACAGATGTTCGCCTCATCTCAGATCTAATCATTCCATAAAAAGATCTAGCAAATACAAGCACATTTCAGATCTAGATACCCTTCTTCATCATTGGTGCATCATGCATTCAGATCTATCATTCAATTGTAACCCTTTCCATTCAGATATAATTCAGAGAGAAGTATTCATTCAAGCTCAGACATCTTGCACCCACACTCATGATTTGCACAATGATTTTCTTCTCTTTATATAGGTTTACCCTTTTTCAATACTATGAGCCAAAACCACATTACTTCTGATGGTGTTCCTGGATGGGGTCATTTAGACAAATCATTACCCAATACAATGGGTCAATACCATGGTGGTTACCCCTGGTTTTGCACTTTATGAGCGCTTTTTCCCATACGTGACTTGGCACGTTGTTTCCCGCGTGCATACACGACTTCTCCTAGACAGATCCATGTATGCCTTGAGACATACTCTTTTCATCATAGATCTAGCACAAATTGAATTCCTTTCTTCATTACCTTCTCTACTCTCTGTAGATACATCAGATTTAATTCATCAAGACATATTCTATCAAGCACAACTTCATCAAGTAAGTTGCCATCATCTTCATCAAGTGGGTTTCCATTCACGGACAACACTCTATCAAGTGGGTTGTTCATCAAGGACAGCACTCAGCATCATATTTCCAACAGACATCATATCACATCAGATTTACATCATTTACCAAGTCCATCAAGTCAATAATAACTTCATCAGGTGGATTGCCATCAAGGACAACACATGTCAACAATCTCATGTCTTCATCTTCATTCAGTGGGTTGCCATCAAGGACAACACTCTGCATCATATTGCGAACAATCTCCCCCTTTGGACTTGATGGCAACCATGATGGTGTTTGGTTACCACAACAGATAGGTACATTAAGAATACAATGACACCATGTCACTCTCCCCATTTTTGACATCATTCTTTCTCTTCATTCAAACACCATGTCACTCTCCCCCTTTGACATCAAGGGCAAAGGGCGGATCAAAACCAACACACTCTCCCCCTGTTCTCCTCATGTAGAAGAAGCATTCTGCAGATCTGATGTATACTGAAGTGACCAAGCTCCCCCTGAGTTCATGCTGAATCTTCAAACATATTTTTCAATGAAGTACATGACTCTATGAACTTCCTATCACCAAAGACTCATACTTACATCAAATATCCAACCAAGTGGTTTTACATACGAGACTCAAGTACCCAACCAAGTGGGTTTACACATTTCCATTCAACTACCCAACCAAGTGGGTTTACAAATTTGACTCAGCTACCCAACCAAGTGGGTTTACAAAATTTGACTCAGCTACCCAACCAAGTGGGTTTACAAATTTTTCAAGTCCTTACATGACTGAATATTACAATTTTACATCATGGGTCTCAACAAGACCTTTTCATCAAATTAAAAATATGAGTTTTTATGACCAACACCAGAAAGTCCTCAAGAAAGAGAACATATTTCAGAACCATCATAATGTCAACAATGCATTATACTCAGCAAAGCTAATGCTCCCCCCGAATCTGTGCATCCAAGCATCCTTTCCATATGACTAAAGCTCCCCCTTAGTTTGTGCATCCTGAACACTTTCACCAACAAATCATCAAGGCAATTTTATCAAAACATTAGAAATAGAATTATGAGAACTGGAACACCACCAGAGATACCAAACAGTATCAGAGATACCAAACAGCACTGCATCTTGTGCTGAAGAAAGCTGACCCCAAGCAGAAATTTATCAGCAACCAGACATACGTGGTTTTATGTGCATGAACTCGCGTATATATGCGACTGTGTTTCAGGAAATCCGCGTATCCAATACCATCTTCTATATTTTAACCAGATCTGATCCTCTGTGAGAAAAAGATAGTGTTCAGCTTCTTTCTGAGAAATTTGAATGCTTCCCTGGAATATAGATAGATAGAACAGTGTAGTTGTGTCTTCAAGCGTCATCCAACGGTTGTAGCATAAGCACATTAGTAATCAAGCCTTCAGATTCTTTGCAGCATCAATACAATCTTTCCAAGAGAAATTATCATACCAGAACAACATCTTCAAATATGTGTCAAACATCCATGTGGTCCAATATCACCATGATCTTTAAGATTTAACATGAAGTAACATATGTAGGGAAAAGATCTCAACCATAGTAACAAACTCTGCATGATCTATTCTTATTTCTGAATCAAACGACTTCCAACTCATCCATGTGTGAGCACAAAAGATACTTTTCAACAAACAGGGATCAAAATCTCATCATAATAAACCATATACCAAGTCATCATCATTTGAGCATGAGTATCACAATAACCAAAGAATAAGCAGTCATAGTGCCAACAATGCAATCATTAGTATTCAACCTGCTGCTCCCCCTGAACCAGTGCGCCTCCTTAACTTGTGCAACCTGAATACGTTCATCAGCAAATCATCAGCAACAATCTCTGCATGAACTGTCCTTATCTCTGAATTATAAGACTTTCATCTCAGCAATGAATACTCTTCATCAAAAAGCAAACAGGACTCATCCATAATCTTCAACCTAAGAAACCAAGTATCATATCATCATTATTTATAACTGAGAAAGTAAGCTGACACAGAGTCAATAATACAGTTATTAATAGTCAGACTGATGCTCCCCCTGAACCTCTGCTCCAGATCTTCAGCTATCA
This sequence comes from Pinus albicaulis, assembly GCA_034641835.2. NCBI lineage: Eukaryota > Viridiplantae > Streptophyta > Pinopsida > Pinales > Pinaceae > Pinus > Pinus albicaulis. The sequence goes on from JAXQQM020086113.1 coordinate 215,418, forward strand.
TATAAATTCTCTTATCATTAATGCATACGCGACTGTGTCTGCTGAAACTTGCGTGTATACGCGACTTTTGTTCATCGAACCCGCGTATGGAAAGTGAAGCATAGAAATTTTCACATTCCTTCATCTCCCCCTGAACTTGTCCTTCCTGTACCTGTCTTCTTCATATCAGATGCTCTGTCAGAAATACATATAACTGAAATAATCAAATCAACCATGAGAGTCATCATACATTGCTCCCCCTGTGACGATACATTACTAAATCTCATAATGTATCCCACATCATTCCTGCAGTCAATAAGAGAAGTAAGCTTCAGAAGCGGAAGACTGCAGTAGGGTCAATATTCCCTACGTTTCTGATCGGTCCTCCATATTTTTCCAGATTTGTTTGAACTTTCTATTTGTGTGCTGAAAGTTATCCACTTTCTCAGATCTGTTCAACCTGCATTCCTTTTCTACATGTCCATACTTGTTACAAGAATAACATCTCATGTGCCCAGAGAAATAAGCGTAAGAATTATAATGAGTATTTCTAATCTTCCTCCTTTTACAATCAGCTGCTTTATGTCCATATTTGTTACATGAAAAACAATATCCCTTGAAGAAACCAGAGTACCTTTCTATGCAGGAACTGTTTGTTTGAGGCTGAAATGATCTGCTCCTGCAATTTGCCGCAACATGCCCATAATTATGACATTTAAAGCATTCAACATTCTTGAATGATATCCTTTGAGATTTCATCATTGTTGGTTGACCTTTTGTTTCTTTCAACACTTCAGGTTTTGCATTGACATCCTCTGAATTTTTAGCACTTCCTTGTGAACTAGATTCTCCTTTAATAGTTTCATGAAAACCAAGACCAAGTTTGATAGCAGGGGACCTTTGATTACTCAGAATATTGTCCAAAATATTAGTACTATCTTGAAACCTCAAAAGTTTAACCTTTTCTTCTAATTTACCTTTGAGAATGTTTACCTCAACCTCCAAGGCTTGAAATTGCTTCGTCATGCTTTCTTCTTTTCTTCTTCCATCTTCTACTTGATCATTCAGATTTAGAATCTCTTCTTTCAACCAATTTTCGTTTTCTTCACATGTTTGTTGCAGCTCTTCATTCTTCTTATTTGATTTTTCCAGATCTTCTTTGAGAGAGATGATTTCTGCTTCAAGTCCTTCCTTTTCAAACGACAAAGGTTCTTTATTCTTCTTACTTGATGCTTCGAGATTTACTTTCAGAGATATGATTTCTGCTTCAAGTCTTGCATTCTTCTTATTTGATTTATCCAGGTCTTCCTTGAGGGAGATGATTTCTGCTTCAAGCCCTTCCTTTTCAAATGATTGTAGAGGTTCCTCATTCTTCTTACTTGATGCTTCAAGATCTGCTTGTAGAGAGATGATTCCAGCTTCAAGACCTTCATTCTTCCTTTTTGATTTTTCGAGATCTGTATTTAGATCGTTAATTTATGCTTCTAGTCTTTTCATTCGATTGGATGCATAAGCATGAAACCTTTGATACTTGTCTATAGATTCATTCTCCTTAGATGATTTTTGCTGATCTTCATCTTTAATCTTGACAACTTCTTCTAGATCCATACTGTCACTTTCACTATCATTACCTTTGCATATACAGTTAAGTGAAATACAAGAACAACGATTAATACCTGTTTCATCTCCTTCAATTTATGCTATACATTATTTCTGAGGTATCTCCTTTCCTTGAGTAACCTTCTTCTTTTGCTTCTTTGCCATGAGTACTTGTAGGGCTTGGTCAGAATCTTCTTCATCTTCACTGGACACTTCATCATCATCTTCATTTGTATAATAACTCTTCCTCTTTTCAAATTGTTTCCCTTTACCATGTTTTTCTCTATAAGGACATTTAGCAGCATAGTGACCAACTCTTCCACAATCAAAACATTTGAAGGGAAGCTTACCTTTGAATCTTCCAGTACCTAGTTGGAGTTTTCTTACAAAATTCGCTTCTTCTTCTTCGGATATATAGCTGGATTCTTTGACAACTTCCTTTTCTTTTCCTTTTGCAGATGCCTTAAAAGCAGCTTCTTTGATTTGAGAAGGACCTCCTTGTCTCATTTCAAAAGCAGTCAGAATACCATGTAATTGAACAATAGTAAGAGTTTGCAGATCTTGCCTTTCTTCAATAGTTGAAACTTTAGAGTCAAATTTTGAAGTCAAGGATCTTAAGACTTTTTCCACCAGAGTAGTATCAGTTATGGTTTCACCCAAATTTCTCATTCGATTTACAATATCGTCTAGACGTAAGAAGAAATGGGCAATACTCTCATCACTATGCATCTTCAAATTTTCATATTCAATTCTAAGAGTTTGGAGTTTTGCACTTTTTACCTTTGTATCTCCTTCATAACTCAGAATGATTTTGTCCCATATTTCTTTTGCTGAATTTAGCTGCATCACTTTAGCAAATTCTGGTTCAGACATGCTTCCTAATAAGACATTTACTGCTTTGGCATTAATTTCATACTTCTTCCTTTCTGCTGCATCAGTAGGAATACTTGCCGGCTATTGATAACCTTCTTCCACGATTGCCCATACATCTGCACCAAGACTTTGCAGATATGCTTTTGTTCGTACCTTCCAGAATATCAGATTGCTTCCATTGAATAGAGGTGGCTTTATAGACATTACTCCTTCAAGACTTCCCATTGCGATGGATCTCCTTCAAGCGATCAAGCTTCTGCAGAAGAACCTGCTCTGATACCAATTGTTGGGAAAAATACTGAGAGGGGGGGGTGAATCAGTATTTAGGGCAAACTAAAATTTTTTACTTTTTCATGCTCTAAAACCCATACGCTACTTTGCTGAAGCCAACTAGCGTATACACGCGGATATCCTTCATAAAACTCGCGTATACACAGAGATCTAATTATGCCATTAGTTCTTCACTTATATCATTCCATCATTCATTCATTAGATGTTCTATAAACGGTAAACATGTGCAGTAAGAACAGAATAAACCATCACACAAAGCATCACACATGAACACCAGGATTTTTAGGTGGAAACCCAAGTCGGGAGAAAACCACCGCTGCAGTTGCTCAGCCTTCAATATTTTACTATAGAGAAAACATCTTACAACATATGTGCTGGTGCAGACTCCTACCAGCACGCAGGCACCCACCTGCGCTCGTTTACCAGCCTCTCCTGGAAGGGAGCTACGACCCCCTGCTCTCGTTTACCAGCCTCACCTGGAAGAGAGCTACAACCCCCTGACTGAAGGCTACAACCCTCAGCACCTCTATGGACCACGTTTCATCAATTTTCACACTGGATCCAAAGCTTCCTTTAGGACACCACTTGCAGGCCACGTTTCATCATATTTTCAGACTGGACCCACTCCACATATTTAAGCTCCATCATACAACCAAACTGAACCAGACAACTCAGAACTGTAGAATACAGATAGCAGCAACACAGCAGAACAGATCAGACATTTCATACCCCTTTCTTCAGCAAACCCTAGTTTGCATACGCACTTTCCTTTCACTGATACCGCGTATATACGCGCCTTCTACCATACAAACCCACGTATACTTCTGTACATATTACAGAGCTAATTTCACTGCGCATACACGATTTTTCTTCAGAGAAGCCGTGTATATACGCGCTTCCTCTGCGTCAAACTAGCGTATGGTTCTTCAGACATTTAGATCAATGCAATTCTTCAGAACAGATACATCACACAAATTTTACCCTTTACTTCAGACAGATGTTCGCCTCATCTTAGATCTAATCATTCCATAAACAGATCTAGCAAATACAAGTACATTTCAGATCTAGATACCCTTCTTCATCATTGGTGCATCATGCATTCAGATCTATCATTCAATTGTAACCCTTTCCATTCAGATATACTTCAGAGAGAAGTATTCATTCAAGCTCATACATCTTGCACCCACACTCATGATTTGCACAATGAATTTCTTCTCTTTATATAGGTTTACCCTGTTTCAATACCATGAGCCAAAACCACATTACTTCCGATGGTATTCATGGACGGTGTCATTTAGATGAATCATTACCCAATACAATGGGTCAATACCATGGTGGTTACCCCTAGTTTTGCACTTTATGAGTGCTTTTTCCCATACGCGACTTGGCACGTTGTTTCCCGCGTGCATACGCGACTTCTCCTAGACAGATCCGCGTATGCCTTGAGACATACTCTTTTCATCATAGATCTAGCACAAATTGAATTCCTTTCTTCATTACCTTCTCTACACTCTGTAGATACATCAGATTTAATTCATCAAGACATATTCTATCAAGCACAACTTCATCAAGTAAGTTTCCATCATCTTCATCAAGTGGGTTGCCATTCACGGACAACACTCTATCAAGTGGGTTGTCATCAAGGACAACACTCAGCATCATATTGCTAACAAACATTATTTCACATCAGATTACCAAGTCCATCAAGTCAAGAATAACTCCATCAGGTGGATTGCCATCAAGGACAACACATGCTAACAATCTCATGTCTTCATCTTCATTAAGTGGGTTGCCATCAAGGACAACACTCTTCATCATATTGCCAACAATATTATCATGTTGATGATCTTGTTCATTTCGAAGAAGCTATCAAGGATAAGAAATGGATAGAGGCCATGGATGAGGAGATTGATGCCATAGAAAGAAACAAGACTTGGGATTTGGTTGAACTCCCAAAAGGTAAAGATGTCATTGGATTTAAATGGGTCTACAAGACCAAGAGTAATGCTGAAGGAAAAATAGAGAGACATAAGGCCAGACTTTTTGTCAAGGGATATAAGCATAAGCATGGGATAGATTATGAGGAAACTTTCGCACCAGTTGCTAGAATGGAAACCGTGAGAGCAGTGATGTCCATGGAAACACAAAACAAGTGGAAATTTCACCAAATGGATGTGAAGTGAGCATTCCTAAATGGAGTGTTATTGGAAGAGGTTTA